>PVKM010022151.1:0-22038 GCA_004027735.1 Carollia perspicillata
CCATGGGGAAAAGGTAGAGGAACAGACACAGGGGAAAGAGAAGCAGAAGAGGGAATGTGTTAGTTGATAAATGAAGAGCTGTGGACCTTCACGGGTTAAGCGGAGGGCCATGGAGCAGGGAAGGAGTGGATGCTCAGGGAAGGTCCCAAGGGGTGACTTTTACTTTTAACAAAGTGAAGTCAGTATTGATGAAGGTTGTTTTTTTAATGTGTGAAACTATATAGGCATTTGGATTTTCCAGGACATGGTAAATTTTGATACAAGAGGAACATCATACCTTTATAGCAAACTTGCTGTTTTAAAATGATGTTTTGTGATAATGTGCAGTTAAATGTAATGCTACGAGAACTTCAAACCAAAGGAACTCAATAAAATTCCAAGAGTCACACAATAAATCAACCCACAAAGACACCCTAGCCCCTTGCCAATTCCCAGTCCATTAGGCATGCTTGCAGCCCCTGGACTGTCACAGAAAATCTTGCAGTGACCAGCCCCACAAGAGATGCTATTAGCCCTTGTGTGTGGAAGGTGCTCTGGTCCTTCATATAATGAACTCCATGACATTATTTTTTAGTGGTACTTAAAGTACATATTTTTCCAGGGTTTAGCCACTTGTTCACAATTCTACTATAGACACTCAGTCCATTACAGTTGCTTATCTCCTGCTCTCAATATGGTGGAACGTTTTTCCAAAAATTTAATTTAGGAAACATGTATAGAATGCCTACGTGTGCATGGCACTGCTCTAACACAAGTAAAGAAACCACGATGGACAAGACAATTTCCCTGCCATTAACAAACACAAGGCTTAATTTAATTATAGATTTTACAGTTTCTTTTGAAGGGTGGTGGGAAACCACAATCTAAGACCACAAAATACTGTTTCTCTTTCCATGATGGGAGAAAGTTGTAGATTGTTGGGAACTATTCTGCCTGGTTTCAGGAGTTGTAACCACCCCCCATGGTTAAGGCTGAGTGAGTGACTTCTGGACTGTGAGCCACTGAGGAAACAAAGCTTATCTCCCTGGCAAGAGCGCTGCTTTTGCCATCTCTGGCCCCCGATGCCTGGTCAGTTAGTCAGAGATGGGTAAGACTCCTTAAGGTGGGGGCAAACCAAGCCAGACACAATCACGTGGGAGACCATCATGGAAGGACTTGGGGGGCTGCATCAAGGAGGGGGCGAAGGACCCTTACCCCCCCCCCCCGCTATTTTGACTTAGCCCGAGTCCCCATTCCATCTGGGAGAAGCACTTCCTGGCGGTAATCCATTTAAGCCTGAATCTTGTTGGGGAGGGGGTGCAGCCCTCTGCCAGCTAGAATGTGTTCTGGGGTGATCGGGCATAAGAAAGATTCATAAAGTCCTGTGAAGCCTGCTTTGCTAAGAGTGCTTTCATTCATATGATAAGGGTCCAGGCAGAAAATGAGTATGTCTCCTAAAGTTTTTTGCAACTCCCTTACCTGACAGACACTGACTCAGAGATTTCTTTGAAATGTTATCTGTTGTTTGATCCTTGCTGCCTGACATTGATTGATAAGCTTTACCTGTATCCCTGTGTGTTATGAACCTAATAAATACCATTGAGGAAGGGGACTCCTGGCCCTTCTCCTTTGAGAGATCAGCCACCTTTCCTCCCCAAGCAGATCATGTCTTGGTAGCATTATTTTCATCTGTGGTGGACGTGGGGCAGGGGCTCTGCAGTCAGAGCCCCCCTGACAGTAGATGGGTTGGAACATGGTTTCCTGTCTTTTGTTTTAAACCAACTAAAAGATGAGCACATGAGAATGATATTGGATAAAGGAACATACAAAATCTGTGACCACCCAGAATTGGATTCATGGCCCAGAGTCAGACAAACACCCATCTTGCCAGGTGTAATGAGCTTCATCTTGTTGGCCTAGCACTTACTCACCAGTATTTTTCTTTTGATCTGCTTCTACCAAGAAATCTGTTCCCCTATTCCAAACACATCCCCCATCTTGGGTGATCTGCTTGCCAGGCCTCTCTTGGTTGACCCAGAAGTGGATGGCTAATCTGAGTCCCTTTCCTGTGCCAAAGGAACTGTTGGTATCTGTGTCAGCTGTCATGTCAAGAAAGCAGTCACCAGAAGAAGAATGAAGTTATGAAGGAGGAGCAGAGATGAGAGATGGGTACACTTGAGATCTTGTCAGGTGGACTCTGTTGAACTCATGACTTTCCTGAGCCTGTGAGATAGCCCACAATATATCCAATAAATTCATGTACTTGCTTTAACTAGTTCAATAGGAGTTTTTCCTTTAAGACCAAAAGTAGCCTGATACACCAACATTTTCACAGAGACGAGCTACTCATGATTTAATACTCAGCCTGAAACAGCATAAAAATAATAGAAGTCATCCCACAGAGCATTCTCGGTTATAGTTCACATTTTTGTACTTGGGCCAAAACCACTTTGCATTTCCTGTCTTACACCCACAGACACTGGCATCTGGGAGGGTTCAGACACTCTGTATAGCATATAGCCAACAACACAAATCTGACAGGGAAAAACAAGAGAATTCATTAATAAGCATCATCAAAGTTCTTCATTGAATGGCTGGAGTCTGCATATAATTTTAACATTAACACACTTTGTACCCATCAGCGGGGTGTCTTTGCAGCAATTGATCCCCACTCCTCACATACACCGAGACCTGGGTTGTCAAGCTCAAGATTGGGCATGGATGTAATTAGCAGTTCTGTCTCCTCTGAGATCCCACTTATAAGCAGCTCATGTGAATTACACCAAGCATCTGGTTTCTTTTATTAGTTTCTTTTTATTGTATGAATCAAGTCATATTTTACACAGCATGAAAAAGGACCTTAAGCATTCAGATACTCTGCAAGAATTTTTTTAAAAACCCAGTAGATAAATGCTTCTTTACAACCCCAATTAGCTTAATTAGTACTCCCTACCTTGGCATTGAGGAAGACTTAAAATACCTTCAGTGGGTTTTAGAGGAAAAGCACATTGGCAAAAATTTAATGTTAAGAAAGAATCTTCTTCAGTGCCATGGACATCTAATATCTAATTCAACAGAATATTTATTTCCCAAGATTAATCCAAACACTTGGATGTAAAGGATTCCAATTAAATACCACTGATTATGGATTTGAATGAAACTAAGCTTAAGTGCAAATATTTTTTCCCTGGGTCAGTTTTTGTTTTTCTTCAAAATTCCTGATAATGGGAAAAATGGGAAGAGCTCACTAAAGAAGTAATCATTTAGAGTCTGTTGCTGCAGATCCAATTATTACTACCAACATAAGGCAGCTTTTCTATTTCCCCAAATGCATTAGGCATTTGAATAGTTGGACAATTATTTAGACATCAATTACTAAGGTTATCCAGGCTATTCTTTACAGATAAACCCCTCACCCCATATCCCTGTCTATAGAAATGGGGAATTTGAAGCTTGTTAAATGATGTTGTCAAATCCATATGAACAACAATGGCAAAATCTTTAGAATGGTAAAATAGCCACTTTCAGAACTACTATTTTGAGCTTTCAAATGTATTGTTAGATTTACCACACTCATTCATAGAAGTCGCTTGTCTTTTGTAAAACTCTGTGGGTTTGATTGTTCTCTGAATTTGCTATCAGGATGATAGAGGCATAAATGAAGAAGGGAATAGAGAAGCTCAGGTGAAGAACAGTCTCCAAAAGGACTCTTTTAACACCTCCCCACCCTCGTATCTGAAATGCCTGCTGGACGTAATTTCTTCTGTTTCTTGTCCATTGACCCTCCCTGTCCTAAGTAATTAGGTATGCTGCAGGGCCATGTGCCAAGCCACTCTAGATTATTACTCTTTCAGATCAGTCTGACTTTCTAAAGTGAGATTATAGCTTGAAATAACTGGCATAGAGAACAGTTCAGCTTTGTCAGTGAAGAGACGGGAAAGGTTGAACAGAAAGGACATTGCCCAAGCTCATACAGAAGTTGTGTTGGGAAGGCTGAACTCTTGGGTTGAATTGGGGAGCTGATTCTGGTATTGGGGTTCAGCAAACAGTAACGTCATGGGAGGAGGAAAGCTTTAATTGGTAGATGGAAGGGCACCAAATACTCTTCTTTCCTCCACAACTAGCACTGGTGAGATGGAGCTGGAACTAAAGAATCTGTGACGAAGATCAACAAATAAATAAATACAGTGGTACCTCAGTACTCATTGTTAATTAATTCTGTGTCTCATGACACTGAAACGGACGAGTACTGAGCAAGTGATGAGTGATGAAGCATTTTCTCTTGTGGGGTGGTGTCATGACTCATACAAGTTCTAGCAAGTGTGCTGAGTCCCACACAAGTGCTGAGTGCTGAAACATTGTTTTCTCTTCGATATGTGACGAGTACAGGGTTTGACAAATTCAGAAGCTGCCAAGTACTGAGGAATGACTGCATGGCCCACACCGGACCTTGTCAACCTTAAACCAGAGAATGCACAATGGAACAAGTTGGTATTGGGAGCTAAATGACAAAATAAAAACCCAGACGACCAAGCAAGCAAGCAAAAAACTAACAAAAGCGAAACTCAGGAGGAGGAAAATGTGGGACAGGAGTGTAAGTGGTAAATAAGCACTGGGTGGCAAAGTGCATGTCATCCAAACCTGTTATGAGCAAACCAAAACAGTATTACACACACTTTAACCTTCATTGGTGTAGGCAAAAGCCCAAATGTGGTGAGGATGGAGTGGTAGGCTTTAGCCAAATACTTGTTATTACAAGGATTTAGTGTGGAAACTGGACTACACGGCCACACAATTAAAACCCTATTATCAACAAGCATGCCCACACATACAAAACCCACAATAACAACGACAACAATAAAAACCTTAATGAAAGAATTTTTTTCTGGGTTGGAAATTCAGTCTACAAAATAGTGGTGGGAAGTGGACTCTACCTGTTACAATAGAGAAGCTTATCCCATAAGTGTTTTAAAGAGTTTAAAGCAATTATGATGTTCAAAGAATTATCTTGCACATTTGTGTGTTTACACATCACAATTAAACCAAAAGTATTCAATGTCCCGTGGGCCTGTCACAGTGCTTTGCGCAGGGTAGGACTTCAAATATTTCTCTGTCCTTCGCAATGGGAATGTGAAGACTGCTCAAGCCATGCCCCTGATATTGGAAAATGTTATTAGTACCTCCACTACCAGACATGATGAGGTAACTTGTACTGAACTTGCTCTTCTGCTGTAAACCACTAGAAAACTAGACACAATATGGGAGACAATTGTTTCTGGACATTGGACAATATAACCATGACCCCCAACAGAAAGGAAGTAAATGAGGAAGCTTACAATCACCCTGGTCTTTTGCTTGAAGGCATTTTTTAAGCACCCTGTGGTGCTTAAGCCCTGCTACTGAGAAGTATAGCTGGAAGACATTCAAGGATTAACTCTACAGAAAATCAGGCAGAGGAGGACTGCTGGGAGCTCTGAACATTCAGCTGACTTTCCCCAGAGCCTGGTGCTGGCAAAAGCCAGTCTTGGTGTGCAAACTTGTTCTTTCACACATACCCAGGCCCAGCAGAAGAAGCCACAAGTTGTGGATTGCTGATAGCTCCATACAAGTCGACTACGGCCAGACACAGGCAGGGTTTGACTTAGGTCTCCACCAGGGTTTGCAGATCTATCTAATATATAGAAACAAGCACAAAGAGGCAGCCAAAATGGGAAGATAGAGAGATAGGCTCCAAATGAAAGAACATAAAAATTCTCCAGAAGAACTATATGAAATCAAAGCAGGCAACTTATTAGATAGAGAGTTTAGAGTGATGATTATAAGGATACTCAACAGCACACAAAAAGATATAGAAACCATAAAAAGGACCAGTCAGAAATAAAAAAATGCAATATCTGAAATAAATAATACACTGGAAGGAATAAATTGTAGGTTAGATGAAGCAGAGGATCAAGTCAGTTATTTGGAAGACAGGGTAGAAAAAACACTCAAGCAAAGGAAAAAAAGAAAAAAGAATTAAAAAAATGAGGAGAGCTTAAGAAACCTTTGGGACACATGAAGCATAACAACATCTGCATCATGGGTCTACCAGAGGAGAAGAGAGTGAGCCAGGGACCGATAACCTGTTTAAAGAAATAATGGCCAAAAGCTTCCCTATTCTGATGAAGGAAAAAGATACACAAGTTTAGGAAGCTCAGTGAGTCACAAACAAGTTGGACCCATAGAGGCCTACACCAAGACACATCATAATTAAAATGACAAGGCCTAAAGGCCCAGGAGAGAATCTTAAAAACTGCAAGAGAAAAACAGGTAGTTACATACAAGGGACAACCAATTAGACAGTCATTTGATTTCTCAACAGAAACATTTCAGGCCAGAAGGGAGTGGTGTGAAATATTCAAAGTGATGAAAAAAAAGGACATACTATGACGGTTTACCCAGCAATGCTCTCAGGGCACATGCTTGAGTTGCTGGCCAAGTCCCCATTTGTGGGCATACCAGAAACAACCACACATTGATGTTTCTCTCCCTCTTGTCCTCTCTCACCCTTCCCCACTCTCTAAAACTAAGTAAATAAAATATTTAAAATAAAAAAAAGCAAGACCCATATATGTGCTGCCTCCAAAATATCCACCTCAGATCGAAAGATACACACAGACTAAAAGTAAAGGGATTGAAAAAATATTTCATGCAGATAGAAAGAAAAAAGAAGCTGGGTAGCAATACTTATATATGACAAAGTAGACTTTAAAACCAAGGCTATAGTAAGAGACAAAGAAGGACATTGTATAATGATAGAGGATATAACCCTATTAAATATTTATGCACCCAACATAGGAATACCTATATATGTAAGGCAAATCTTGATGGACTTAAAGGGAGAGATTGGCAGAAATACAATTTTAGTTGGAGATTCTAATATCCTTTTGACTTAAATGAATAGACCTTCTAGAGATAAAATCAGCAGAGACATTGGCCTTAAATGACACATTAGATCAAATGGATTTAATTGATATCTTTAGAGCATTTCATTCCAAAGCAGCAGAATATGCATACTTTTAAGTGCACATGGAACATTTTCTAGGATAGACCACATGTTAGGACACAAAACAATCTAATAAAATTAAGAAGATTGAAATCATAGCAAGTATCTTCTCTGACCACAATGCTATGAAACTAGAAATCAACCACAAGAACACAAAAACATGCAAAGATATGGAAGTTAAATAACATGTTATTAAACAATAAATGGTTCAACTACAAGATCAAGGAAGAAATCAAAGGATACCTTGAAACAAATGAAAATATTCCCGAATCTGTGGGACACTGGGAAAGCAATCCTAAGAGGGAAATTCATAGCATTACAGACCTATCTCAAAAAAACAAGAAAAACTCAAATAAACAGTCTAACTTTACACTTAAAGGAACTTGAAAAAAACAACAAACAAAGCCCAAAAGGAGTAGAATGAAGTAAATAATAAAGATCAGAACAGAAATAAATGAAATAGAGTCCAAAAATGATATAGCAATGACTGGTGTGGTTCAGTGGATTGAATGCTGGCCTTTGAACTGAAAGGTCACCTGTTCCATTCCCAGTAAGGGCACATGCCTGGGTTACAGGCCGGATCCACAGTTGGGGGTGTGCAATAGGCAACTGATCTATGTATCTCTTACACATTGATGCTTCTCTGCCCCTTTTTCTCCCTCCCTTTCCCTCTCTCTAAAAATGAATTAATGAATGAATGAATGAGTAAATAAATAAATAAATGTTTAAAAAGTGATACAAATGATCAATAAATCCAAGAACTGTTCTTTATAAAGATAAATAAGATTGGCAAACCTTTAACTGGAGTCAAGAAAAAAAAAAGTGAGAGGAACCAAATTACTAAAATCAGAAATGAAAGAGAAGTAGCAACCGACACCAAAGAAATACAAAGGATTGTATGAAAATATTTTTTTAAATATTTTTATTTATTTACTTTTAGAGAAAGGGGATGGGAAGGAGCAAGAGTCCCCTGCTGGGACCTGGCCTGCAACCCAGGCATGTGCCCTGACTGGGAATTGAACTGTGATCGTTTGGTTTGCAGGCCCGCGCTCAATCCACTGAGCTACACCAGCCAGGGCTGTACGAAAATATTATGAATAGCTATATGCCAACAAACTGGACAACCTGGACGAAATGCATAAATTCCTAGAAACATGCAATTTTCCAAAACTAAATCAGAAAAAATCAGAGAATCTGAATGGACAGATTACAACTAGTACAATTGAAGCAGTTAATAAAAAACCTCCCAACAAACAAAAACCCTTGACTGAATGGCTTCACAGATGAGTTGTACCAAACATTCTGAGAAGAACTAACACCTCTCCTTCTCAAACTATTTCAGAAAATTGAAGAGGAGGGAAGGCTCCCAAGCTCATTTTATAAGGCCTGCAATATCCTTGATCCAAAATCAGATAAAGACACTACAAAATAAGAAAATTATAGGCCAAAATCTCTGATGAACACAGATGCTAAAATCCTCAACAAAATATTAGCAAACTGAATACAGCAATTCATCAAAAAGCTCATACACCATGATCAAGTGGGATTTATTCAGGGATGGTAAGTTTGGCACAACGTTAGCAAGTCAGTAAATGTAATTCACCATACAAAAAAATGAAGTATAAAAACCATCTTACCATATCAATTGATGCAGAAAGAGCATTTGATAAAATCCAGCACATCTATGATTAAAAACTCTCAGCAAAGTGGAAATAGAAGGAACGTACCTAAACATAATGAAGGCCATATATGACAAACCCACTGCCAGCATCATACTCAATGGGCAAAAACTACAAGAGTTCCTCTTAAAATCAGGAACAAGACATGGATGTCCAGTTTTACCTCTTTTATTCAACATAGTATTGGAAGTCCTAGCCACAGCAATCAGACAAGAAGAAGAAATTAAAGGCATCCAGATTGGAAAGGAAGAAATAATACTGTCTTTATTTGCAGATGACATGATACTGTACATAGAGAACCCCAGATATTCCACCAAGAAACTAACAGAAATGATATATGAATTCAACAAAGTGGCAGGATACAAAATTAATATCTAGAAGTCAGTGGCATTTTTATATGCCAACAACAAACTAATGGAAAAGGAAATTAAGAAAAGAATTCCATTCACAGTCACTTCAAAGAGAATAAAATACCTAGGAATAAATCTAACCAAGAATGTAAAAGACCTGTATTGTAATATTAAAAGACACTGAAGAATGAAATTGAAGAAGACACAAATAAATGGAAGCACACACTATGTTTATGGATGGGAAAAATTAACATCATTAAAATGTCCATTTTACCCAAAGCAATCTATAGATTCAATGCAATTCTTATCAAGATTCCAATGATGTATTTCACAGAACTAGAACAAATATTTCAAAAAATTAATGTGGAACCACAAAAGGCCCTGCATAGCAACAGTGAGTGATCCTGGGAAAGAACAAAGTTGGAGGAATCACCCTACCTAATATAAAACTATATTATTATAAGGCCATAGCAATCAAAACAGCATGGTACTGGCATAAAAACAGACACATAGATCAATGGAACAGAATGGAGAGCCCAGAAATAAACCCACACCTTTATAGTCAGTTAATATTCTACAGCAGAAGCAAGTACATACAATGCTAAAGATAGTTTATTCAGCAAATGTTGTTGGGAAAGTTGGACAGGCAAGTGCAGAAAAATGAAACTAGATCACCTTTTGACACCACACACAAGAATAAATTCAAAATAGATTAAAGACTTAAATATTAGACCTGAAGCAATAAAAATCATAGAAGAAAATATAGGCAGTAAAAACTTGGACACTGCTTGTAGCAATATTGTATCAGTATATCACCATAGGCCAAAGAAACAAATGAAAAATAAACAAATGGAACTATGTCAAAGTAAAACATTTTTTTGCACAGCAAGAGAAAACATCAACAAAATAAAGTCAACCCACAGAATGGGAGAACATATTTGCTGATGCATATGATAAAGGGGTTAATATCCAAAATTTATAAAAAACTTACAAAGCTCAAGACCAAAAAACAAACAACCCAATTAATAAATGGGCAAAGGACCTGAATAAACACTTCTCCAAAGAGGACATACAGATGGCCAATAGACGTATGAAAAGATGCTCAATGTCACTAATCATCAGACAAATGCAAAGGAAAACCTCAATGAGATATCATCTCACACCTGTCAGAATGGCCATCATCAATAAATCAACAAACAAGTACTGGTAAAGATATGGAGAAAGGGGAATCCTTTTGCACTGTTGGTAGGAATGTAGGCTGGTACAGCTACTGTGGAAAACAGTTAGAGATACTGCAATAAATTAAAAATGGAACTGCCTTTTGACCCAGTGATCCCACTTTGAATATATCTGAAGGAACCTGAATCACTAATTCAAAAGAACATAAACAACCCTATGTTTATTGCAGCATGGTTTACAATCGCCAAGATATGAAAACAACACAAGTTTCCATCACTAGATAAGTGTATAAAACCACTATGGGACATTTATACAATAGAATATTACTTGGCTGTAAAAGAGAAGAAAAATTTACCCTTTGTGACAGTATGGAGGGATCTAGAGAACATGACGCTAAGTGAAATAAGCCAATCAGAGAAAGACAAATGCCATATGATTTCACTCATATGTGGAATCTAATGAACAAACTGAACTAACAAGCAAAGTAGAGACAGACTCATAGATAATGAGCAGGCTGAGTGCTAGGAGGGGTGGGGATATTAAGGGGTGGAGGGATTGAACAAAAAGAAAAAAGGGCTCATGAATGTGTACAGCACGGTGGGACTAGGGGGTGGGGAGAGAGGTATAAGGGACTAAATGGTAATGGGAAAATACAATAAAAATTAAAAAAGAATAATAAAAACCATTAATTGGACTCTATCAAAAATTTTTTTTAAAAAGACTTCTGTTCTTCAAAAGATATTAGGTTAATGAAAAGTCTCCCAAATTAGAAGCAAATGAAATGGAATTAAAGAAAGAACTGGCTCCCTAGAACAGGAGACCACAGGAGAACACAAGCACAATAGGTGAAAATAACACCAACAGTGTTCCAAGATTAGAGGGGCAGAAACTAGAAGGAGGGTCCAGAGAAATTAGGCGGTGCACTGCAGTCCTCACATCCAGGTAGGTCCATTCCTTTTTTTTTTTTTTTAGCTTGTGATGTGATGGATTACATTAATTTACTTTTTAATGTTGAACCAGTCTTGCATGCCTTGGATAAATTCCACTTGGTTGTGGTGTATATTTCTATTTATACATTATTGGATTCAATTTGCTTATATTTTTTAAGAGTTTTGCATAATGAGAGCTATTGGTTTGTAGTTTTCTTAATTTTTTTAAAAAATTCTCATCTGAGGATATATTTTTAAAAATTTATTTTACAGAGAGAAGAAGGGAGAGAAACATTGATCACTTGACTCCCATACATGCCCTGACAGGGGATCTAACCCACAACCTAGGTATGTGCTCTGACCAGAAATCAAACCTGCAACCTTTTTGGTGTCAGGGAAATGCTTCAACCAACTGAGCCACTTGGCCAGGGTGGTCTGTAGTTTTCTTTTCATGTAATGTCTTTGTCTGGTTTTGGCATTAGGGCAATGCTGGCCTCATAGAATGATTTAGGAAATATTCCTTCTGCTGCAAGAGGATATTCCATTCTCTGGAAGAGGTAGTACAAAATTGGTATAATATCTTCCCTAAATGTTTTATAAAGGTCTACCAGTGAACCCATCTAAACCTGGTGCTTTCTGTTTTGGAGTTATTAATTATTGATTCTTTAAGAGATTTAGACATAGATCATCTGTTTCTTCTTGTGTGAGTTTTGGTGATTGTGTACTTTGTATTTCTTCTGCTTACTTTGTATTAATATTACTTCTGCTTAGTTTTGTTTTTCTAGTTATCAGAGATAGAAGCTTAGATTATTGATTTTAGATCTCTCTTCTTTTCTAATATATGCGTTTAATGCTATAAATTTTCCTCCAAGATTTGCTCTCACCACAACTCACAAATTTTCATAAGCTGTGATCTTATTTTAATTTAGTTCAAAATATTAAATTTTTTTTTGAGATTTCTTCTTTAAATCAGGTGTTATTTAAAAGAATATTGTTTAGTCTACATGTATTTGGGGATTTTTCCAGTGATCTTTCTGTTCTTGATTTGTAGTGTAATCTCACTGTGGTCTGAAGGTAGACATTGTATAATTCCTATTCCTTTAAATTTGTTAATGTGGTTTATCTTGGTAAATGTTCCATGTGAGCTTGAGAAGAATAGCATTCTGCTATTATTGGAAGGAGTAACCTATAGATGTCAGTGATACCCAGTAGATTGATGGTGCTGTTGAATTCAACTATGTCCTCATTGATTTCCTATTGCTGGTTTGGTTCACTCCTTTATACCACACATTTTTCCATGAGTTGGTCTTCAGCAAAAAAAATTAAAAAAAAATAAAAAATAAATAAAAGTGTCTATTGCCACGAACAGCAGTTACTGGGTCAGAAACATACCAGGTATCTGTCATCAGGTATCTGGCAAACCCTTCAAGCCCAGTGACCTGGCTGGGGTTTCTTTCGCTGTCACAGAAAAACAATGTAAGGCATAAACACTAGTAGATTATTGTGTTCCCCTCCCTGGTAGGAACAGATGTAATAAACAATCTAGCAGGGATTTCCAAGTGCAAAGCCAAGTACACAATAAAGATTTGCTAGAAATCTGAAAGAAACTGACACTATGAGAAACACACTTAACAGAAAAACTTACTAAGGAAACTTAGTTAATAGAACAAACAGAACAGAGCTTTAAAATAAATATATTTCCTCAAACTAATACAATAAGGTTTCAAATAAGAACTAATTAGATATATTTGAAATAAATGACTGTATAGTGAATTCATGAGCTAGATGATTAGGCTGAGGAATTCTCCCAAAATGCTGTACAAAGGGATAAAGAAATAGAAAATAAATTTTAAAAAATAATTTTAGCTATAGTGTTTGAATTGCCTACATAGGAAACAAGAAGGCTAATTGGGAGGCACTGAGATATTCCAGGTGAGAGATGATTGAAGGTTGGCCAGGGTGGTGTTAGTAGGGACAGAAAGAGACATATGAGCAGAATTCACAAGACAATTGGGAGATAGAATTGGCAAGACTTGGTGAATGGTTTTGGAGAATGAGGTAGAGGGAGGAACAAAATAGTTTCTAGGTTTCTGACTATAGCCACTAGGTGAACAGCAACACATTCCTACAGAGGGGGAATATGGAAGTAGAGGTAGATATGACTGAAAAGATGAACTAAGACTTAGATGTGTTGAATTTGAAAGAGCTGCAGCACACCCAAGTGGCAATGCCCAGTGTGCAGTTGGATATCTACTGGAAGGTCTGGAGCTCAGGAAAGAGACTGGGCTGGAGATAATTCAGGGAACTGTTGGTGTATAAGGCTCTCTGACTCTATAAAAGTGAGGACATTCACCCAGGGAGAGGTGGGAAGTTGAGCATCTAGAATGGAACCTAGAAGAAAACTGATATTTAAAGAAATATCTGAAGAAAAATCTAGAAATGAGATGGAGGTGGAGAGTGTTTGGTTCTTTTTAAAAATTTAGATATTCCTGGAAAGGGCAAATCATTAAATTACTAGTTCTTCATTATATCAATGGCTTCTTTTTCTGGGAGGAAAATGCATGAACACCTTAATTACTAAAATAGAGAGAGATAAATAGAAGGGTGGAATGAGGAGGACACTGGAGACAAGTTCCAGCTAAGCCATTGTTTTGCCCAGAATCAGCAACTGTGATTCAACCTTGTAACCAGAAAGCATGCTGTTAAATGAATTCACTGTCAGATAAGATACGATCTCATTTATTAGCATATTTACCATTTGTACTGCTTATGTAATGTTAGCAAGATGATCTGGCAAGATGTAGGGATGGCTTCCATCTGATTCCTGGCACAGACCTCCTAAAACCCTTGTAGATGCCTAACTGATAAGAGCACTGAGAGCAACTTTTGTTTTACTGAGGTAAATGTTGGTGGGATCCTGGATGTGGGCTGGTAATCAGGCAGACCAAGCCAGGATTAGAAGCTTGCATTTTTCATCTTCCCCACTTCTCCAGAGAGAGGCTAGAATTACAGTTAATAATTGATCATGCTTACATGAGGCATCCTCCATAAAAATTTCAATAGCATAGGCCTCAGAGAACATCTGGGCTGGTGAACATACCCAGGTACCAGGAGAGTCCCACAGCCCAGCTCCACAGGGAAAGAAGCTCCTGCACTTGGGACCCTTCCTATGCATCTCTTCATTTGGCTATTCATCCATGTCCTTTATTATATTATTCAATAAACTGATAAATGTAAGAGTTCCCTGAGTTCTGTGAGCTGTTCTAGCAAATAATTGGATCATAGGGGCAAGAGGTCATGGGTAATCTGGGGACTTACCACTTGCCATGGGCTCCTGAAGTGAGGGCATTCTTGTGGGCCTGAACCCTTAACCTGTGGGATCTGGTGCTATCTCCAGGGATGTAGTGTCAGAACTGAGTTACAGCGTAGGACACTTGGCTGTTGTCTCAGAGCATTGCGTGGTGTTTGGGAACACCACCATTCCCCAGCTGGTGTCAGAAACGTTGTGAGTGTGCTCTGTAAAAGTGAAGGGAAGACACAGGCAGATAGAACTGTAGGTTTTTCTTCACACAGCTTCATTGTACATCACTATGTCCCCAAGTTGGGGTTTGACAGGAGATAACACTAAGATTTAGCTTGTTTTGTTTTGGCAAACTCCCCAATATGAACTAATGTTTTGAAGGCACTTTCTAAGGCATGCAGCACGATATAAATATTAGTTATGGTTACTATGACACTTGGGGTAAAACAGATATATTGACCATTTGACTAAACTGAAGGTCATCTTAGTTTGACTGTATAATTTATTTGATCACCAGCAAGAAAGGTAGGATAGGTGGGCTAGGAAAAGAAGAGTAAAGGAAGGGAGAGAAGCAGGGAAAAGAGAACAAAACAGAAAGAGAAAACGAAAGGATGAAGAATTGTCTTTGTTCATATACTGTACAGGGCTTTAAAAATTGTTCTGCATCACTGTCTACAGCAGGGGTGTCAAACTCATTTTCACCGGGGGCCACATCAGCCTCCTGGTTGCCTTCAAAGGGCCAAATGTAATTTTAGGACTGTATAAATGTAACTACTCCTGAACAGTTAAGTGAGGGCACAGTGCTGCTGCCTGGTAGAAACAAGGTGCCTGGCCGGATAAAACAGTAGAGGGCTGAATTTGGTCCGCAGGCCTTGTGTTTGCCACCTGTGGTCTACAGTAATTGCAGGTGCTTGCAGTGTCCCTGTTTGATGGAGGGAGAGCTGAGGCACCCAGCCCCACAGTGAGTGGACACATGTGGATTACTGTCAGGTGTCCCTATGCCACATTTTCTCATTGTTGCATAAGGACTGTGCTTTCAAATAGTTATATTTGAACTTTAAAATGTTTTTGAACTTAGTCTGAATTCCATTAAACCTGTTCAGTACCTTCCTGAAGCCTGGAAGGAAACTACAAGAGGAGAGTATAGGTGGAGAGAGATTAATAATTTTTACTCGGCATGCAGGGCTATCCACAACGATAATAAACCGTATTCCAATCTCTGTGAAGCCCCAGGACGCTTTCCTCTCTCAGGCAAAGTGTTGGCTTCCCAAAGGCCAGACTGTGACTCTTCTCTGCATTCTAGTCGAAGGAAGTGTCAGGAGCTCCTCTCACTGAGGTAAAGCTTTGTGGGATTTTTGCAGGGAGAGGATCCAAGACTTCTGGGGAGTAATTTGTCAGGAAGTGGCATAAAAACTTGACCAAGGATTTCTGGGAAATCAGTGAGAATCAAGACAGAGCACAAAGTACAGAAAGTAACTAAATGAGGGCCCCTGGTTCAGGGGCCCCCAAATTACAAACAGAAATAAGAGATTTCATAGTACAGAATCAATTCCTGTTGATAATTTTCTTTAACGTTTGTTCATGATTATTGTTGCCCTCACTACTTTTCATCATCTCATCGCATCTCACTTGAATTTTGTACAACATGATTTGTCCTGAATGCCCTTTGTTCCTCTGTTCTTGTTCTTTCTTTTGAACCTTCAGTGAAAGGCTGCTGATTTTAGGTGTTCACACTTTTCAAAGCGCCCAATATTCATGGATCTGCCCTCCAAGGGATAGCCTATTTTGAGATCAGCATCTTGAATCAAGCTTAGATGGCTGGTCCTTACTATATGAGATTCTATGGCTGCTATAGTCTCAGGAATCACAAGAATTTAAAAAAGAAAAAAGAAAACATAGTGTATCAGGGATGGAAAGTTTGGCAGTCTAGTATTTTAAAAGGGAAAAAAGGTAGTCATTCAGAGTTGAGAGGGTGGGACTGAATGTTGTGTAATAGAGAATTTGTGTTTCCCCATGTGGCTTCCTCTGTGAGTAATGTGTCACATGCCCTGTTCTCAGTGGACCATAATAACCCTGATTTTCTGTCCCCCGTCCCCTGTCCCTCCCTCCCAAGGCAGTATTTTTGGCTTTCCTCTCACCAAATCCATCTTATTCTTAAACTGCTGTCATTTACATTTGAAAACAAATTCCCTAACTACAAAGGAGTTTAATCAGTGGTCAAGTCAGATACCAGAGCATGTGTTTTCCTGAGTCTAAGATTATTGAAAATTTGCTAATATAAAGATGTAGCTTAATTTTTAAACCTTTGATTTGGTTACAATTTTAAAAAGCATTAGGATTTGAAGAGATCCAATAATTAATACCCTTTTCCCTCTCTGGTTATGGAATGAGAAATAGACACAGAAGTTGGACATATGGAGATAAAATATCACCCTTATGACAGATAAAGGGTAGGCTGGCGAAAGAGGGTAGATGTGGTAAAAAATAGGCTTGCTAATAGTTACTGAACCCCTGAGTTGAATTTTACCTACCCTATTGTGGACAACACTGAAAGCCATGTGCCTGCCTCACTTGGGGCTGGATAAGTCTCTTTCCCTGGAGAGTATGGAGTATGGTCAAGAGATCAGGGTATGGCTTCACTAGAGTTACCTGCACATGGAAACCAAGCTAGGGGGAAAGACAAATTCACAGTTGTATGACCTCCATAAAAAGGGGTGGGTGGGCTTATAAATACTTATGCAACTATTCAGAAAAGTCACAAAACACATATGTTCATTTCTGAATCTGGTAAACATTACTGTAGAAACTGTCAACTATTCTAGGGTCAGATTTTAAAAACCATCGGTTATCTAAGAAATACCCCAACCTTGAAAGTAATAAAGAGAAGAGCCTTTGGGACTATGAAAAACTGGAATAGGTACAAATAATTCCAAGTGGGGTGATGAAGGATTCACTAACCAAATCAGAAGACAAGGACTGAAGATAGTTTAGTTGGGAGGCCAGATGGCTATCTTCAAATGGACAAAAGTATCTGAAAGATATTATTTTGCATGACTGATGAGGCTAGGAGTGGGACAAATGGGTAAAGGTTACAAGAATGTAGGTTTCGGGTCAATACGGGGAATGGGACCACTGGAAAACTAGCAAGCTTCCTATTCCAGAAAAAAACTGAGCTGTGAATAGATGGTCACTCTCAGGAATGCTGCAGAAGATACTCTTGAGCCAACGTTGCTGGTTGGACTAGATAATTCAGTTTCAAACTTGCTGGCCTCAGGATTTCTTTATACTCTTAAAAATTATGGAGCAGCCCCCAAAGCCTTTGTTTATGTAGATTGTATGTATCAACATTAACCATATTTGAAATTAAAATGGAGATCTCATTTAAGTATTTGTTAATTTACTTTAAACAATAAACTCATTATGTGTTAGTGTAAATAACATTAGTGAAATGTATTTCTGGCATTGTTTTAAATTTTTGCAAGCCTCTTTAATATCTGGCTATTAAAAAGATGACTGGGTTTTCATATCCCCTCCTGCATGCCATCTTTTGCAATATGTTATTTTAATTGAAGTACATGAAAAACATCTAACCTTATTAGATATGCAATTGAAACAGGGAGGAGTATTTTATGTTATTTTTTAAATCCTCACCTGAGGATATGTTCACTGACTTTAGAAAGAGAGGAAGGAGGCAGGGAGGGAGAGAGAGAAACATTGGTGTGAGAAAGACACTGATTGGTTGCCTCCTTGTATGCACCCTGACCAGGGATCTAACTCATGACCCAGGTATGTGCTGTCACTGATAATCAAATCCACAACCTTTTGGTCTATGGGTGATGCTCTAACCAACTGAACTGCCTGGCAAGGATAGGAGGGAGTATTTTTTTAAATTGATTATGCTATTACATTTTCCCAATTTCCCCCCCTTTATCCCTCCTCTACCCTGCCTCCACAACCCTCCAGCACCCCCCCTTAGTTCATGTCCCTGGGTTGTACATATAAGTTTTTTGAGTCCTCTGTTTCCTATACCAATGTTTATCTCTCCCCATCTATCTTATGCCTACTAATTATGCTTCTTCTTCCCTGTACATTTTCCCCCTTATTCCTCCCTTCCCCCTCCCCACTGAACTCCCTCTGTGTGAGGTTTATTTCTCTGATTCTGTTCCTGTTCTTGTTGTTTGCTTAGTTTTAGTTTTCATTGTTTTTCTTTTCTTTTAGGTTCATCTGTTGATAGTTGTGAGTTTGTTGTCATTTTACTGTTCATATTTTTGATCTTCTTTTTCTTAGATAAGTCTCTTTAACATTTCATATAATAAGGGATTTGTGATGATGAACTCCTTTAACTGGACCTTCTCTGGGAAGCACTGTATCTGCCCTTCCATTCTAAATGATAGTTTTAGTTACTGTCAGCCTGTATTCTATTTCCATGTCTCTGGTGACAGTAACCAGAGGGAAGAGGGGAGGGAATTTCAGGAGAAAAGGGGAAGGGGTCATAGGAACAAATATAAAGGACCCATGGACAAAACCTAAGGGAGGTGGAAATGGGAGGGAAGTGGGGAGCACTGGGGGGAGTTATACTGGGATGGGAGTAAAAGGCAGAAAACTGTACTTGAACAACAACTAAAATAAAAAAAATAAATGATAGTTTTGCTGGATAGAGCAGTCTTGGATATAGGTTCTTGCCTTTCATGACTTGGAATACTTTTTTCCAGCCCCTCTTTGCCTGCAAGGTTTCTTTTGAGAAATCAGCTGATAGCCTTATGGTCATTCCTTTGTAGGTAACTCTCTCTTTTCTTCTTGCTTCTTTTAGGATTCTCTCTTTATATTTAATCTTGGGTAACTTAATGATGATGTGCCTTGCTGTGTTCCTTTTTGGGTCCAACTTCTTTGGGACTCTCTAGGCTTCCTGGACTTCATGGAAATCTATTTCCTTTGCCAGATGGGGAAGTTTTCCTTCATTATTTGTTCAAATAAGTTTTCAATTTCTTGCTGTTGTTCGTCTACTTCTGGCACCCCTATAATTTGGATATTGGAACATTTCAGGTTGTCCCAGAGGTTTGTAAGATTTTCTTCACTTTTTTAAATTCTTGTTTCTTCATTTTGCTCTTGATGGATGTTTATTTTTTCCTTTTGTTTCAAATTGTTGCTTCAACTTCTGGTTTCCTTTCTGTTGCTGTTGGTTTCCTGAATATTTTGCTTTATTTCATTTTGGGTATCCTTCATTTGTTTTTTCATTTTTCGATGAAGCTCAATCAGATCTGTGAGCATTTTGATTACCAGGGCTTTAAATTCTCCATCAGATACATTGGCTATCTGCTCTTCACTTAGTTCTCTTTTTGAGGTTATGCTCTTTCATTTGGGCCATATTTCCTTTTTCTTGGAGCACCTGATAAGTTGTAAGGGGGTGGGGCATTAGGAATTCACCTAGGCAGGCAACCCTCTTTGCTCTGCTGCCTGTGGAGGGATGGGCAAGAGAGGGAACAGTGCAGGTCTCTAGCACACTTTTTTAAAAAATTTTTTTAACTGTTGTTCAAGTACAGTTTTCTGTCTTTTACTCCCATCTCAGTCCACTCCACCAGTGCTCCCCACCTCCCTCCCGTTTCTACCACCCTTAGTTTTTGTCCATGTGTCCTTTATACTTGTTCCTGTGACTCCTTCCCCTTTTCCCCTGAAATTCCCTCCCCTCTCTCCTCTGGTTACTGTCAGCCTGTTTTCTATTTTAATGTCTTTGGTTATATTTTGCTTGCTTGTTTGTCTTGTTGTTTAGGTTCCTGTTAAAGGTGAGATCATATGGTATTTGTCTTTTACTTGGCTTATTTCACTCAGTATAATGCTTTCCAGTTCCATCCATGCTGTTGCATAGGGTAGGAGCTCCTTCTTTCTTTCTGCTGCATAGAATTCCATTGTGTACATGTACCATAGTTTTTTGATTCATTCATTTACTGATGGGCACCTAGGTTGCTTCCAGCTCTTGGCTATTGTAAATTGTGCTACTATGAACATTGGGGTGCATAGGTTCTTTTGGATTGGTGTTATTGGGTTCTTAGGGTATACTCCTAGCAGTGGAGTTGCTGGGTCAAAAGGCAGATCCATTTTTAGTTTTCTGAGAAAATTCCATACTGTTTTCCATAGTGGTTGTACCAGTCTGCCCTCCCACCAACAGTGTACTAGGGTCCCCTTTTCTCCACAACCTCTCTAACACTTGTTGTTTGTTGCTTTATTTATGATGGCCATTCTGACTTGTGTGAAGTGATATCTCATTGTAGTTTTAATTCACATCTCTCTGATAGCTAGCAATATTGAGCATCTTTTCATGTGTTTCTGGATACTCTGTATGTCCTCTTTGGAGACACATCTGTTCAAGTCCTTTGCCCATTTTTTAATTGGATTGCTTGTCTTCTTAGAGTGGATTCATGTAAGTTCTTTATATATTTTGGAGATTAAACCCTTGTCTGAGGTATCATTGGCAAATATGTTTTCCCATATGGTTGGTTCTCTTTTTATTTTAATGCTGTTTTCTCTAGCCATGCAGAGGCTTTTTATTTTGATGAGATCCCATTTGTTTATTTTTTCCTTTATGTCCCTTGCTCTAGGGGACATATAGGTGAAAATGTTGCTGCATAATACCTGAGATTTTCCTGCCTGTATTCTCCTATAGGACTTTAATGGTGTTCTGGCTTATATTTAAGTCTTTTATCCACCTTGAATTTATTTTTGTGTATGGTGTAAATTGGTGCTCAAGTTTCTTTTTTTTTTTTTGCCCATAGCTGTCCAGTTCTCCCAACACCATTTGTTGAAAGGCTATCTTTATTCCATTTTATGTTGGTGCCTGCTTTGTTGAATATTAATTAACCATAGAGACTTGGATTTATTTCTGGGCTCTCTATTCTGTTCCACTGGTCCATGTATCTGTTTTAATGCCAGTACCAGGCTGTTTTGATTACAGTGGCCTTGTAATACAGTTTGGTATCAGCTATTGTGATCCCTCCTACTTTGCTCTTCTTTTTCAAAAGTGCAGCAGCTATTCAGGTTGTTTATGGTTCCATATAAATTTTTGAAGTGTTTGCTCTATGTCTGTGAAATAAGCCATTGGTACTTTAATAGGTATTGCATTGAATCTGTAAATTGCTTTGGGTAGTATGGACATTTTGATGATGTCAATTCTTCCAATCCATGAACACGGTATATGTTTCCATTTGTTTGTGTCTCCCTTGATTTCTTTCTTCAGTGTTGTGTAATTTTCTGCATACAGGTCTTTTACCTCTTTAGTTAGGTTTATTCCTAGGTATTTTATTTTTCTTTATGCTATACCAAATGGGATTTTTTTTCTTAATTTCTGCTTCTGCTGTTTCACTGATGGTATACAAAAATGCCTTTGATTTCTGGATATTGACTTTGTATCCCGCTGTTTTGCCAAATTCATTTATTAGGTTGAGCAGTTTTTGGGTGGAGTCTATAGGATTTTCCATGTACACTGTCATGTCATCTGCAAACCAAGACAGTTTTGTTTCCTCTTTTCTGATTTGGATACTTTTTATCTCCTTTTCTTGTCTGATCGCTGTGGCTAGGACTTCCA
>PVKM010022152.1:0-22041 GCA_004027735.1 Carollia perspicillata
CTCACATATGCACTGGTGAACCCTGAATACTATATCATCTTAAGCTGTCTCCTGCTCAAATTGATGGTTATCAATACCAAGTGTACTTGTACTGGCCGCCTTCACTAACTATTATCATTACACAGAGTTGCTTGCAGTATACAAAACAATTAGCTGTATTAGAAGTTTATAAGAAATTTTCATAATTCAGCTATTGATTCAGATCCTAGCCCAGGTGTCTTCCCCATCTACCTCTTTCAGATATATTGGCCAATAAAAGGACACTTTGGACACTAAGGCAAGGAATGATTGTCATACCAATAATACCATAAGTACACAAGTCGTTACATTTAGAAGTTTAATTATAGTCAAGGTATATCATAAAAACTGATGTTTATGTCATTTTACTGATAATACTTATAAGGCAAAAGAATTTTCTTTGAGTATCCTTGGTTATAAGTAGATAAATTTAAATGGTTTAATAAAACTACCTCAGATCAATGCCACACAGATGTTTTGCAAACTTTGCATTTGCTGTGAATTTATTGTTATGACTCTCTGTCTGTCAGGACAAAAGGCTTCTAAACTCTCTGGAAAGCCTGGTAGTTAAGATTGGTGTAATATTGTTTTACAGAACTTTGTCTGACAGCAAAGATGGCATCTTATACCATTTTACATTTAAAGAAAAGAAGAAAAATTTAAAAAGCAAAATTGCTCCAGTCAAAACAAATATTTTTCTACCAAAAGTCTTCATTTATAGCTCTACCTACAGCACAAAAGCATGTCACAATGGAGAAACCAAATAAAAATCAATATGTCCATTTGATATACTAAAATGAGGTCAAAATTAAATTTTACATTTGGGGTTTCATTGATTGAATCAGATATTGGACATACCCATTATTGATTTGGGAGGAAGTATTAAATCAGTAGTGTTTCACATTTCTTTCCTAGTCCTTTGTTTTTACTTGCAGCCACATTTCACCATGATAAAGCTTTAAAATCAGGTTAAAAGGGGTATATGATATACTGACCATATTGCAGAGCATATTTACATATATATGGTGATGGAATTATCTGTTCAGCTATTCTGTGGACTCCACATCATAAGTTTGTACCTGAGGCCACCTTAAACTACTGAAAAAAATATATAGAAAACTTTGAAGTAGATATTTATACCCTAGCTGCAGAGATTAAAGTAGCAAAATAAAGAGGATAAATGTGTGAGAGTTCGATGGATAGACTGATATAAACCTTCTATGAAAGAGTATGGCACACCTGGGCAAGGACACAACAGGAGAAGTAAAGAGCGTTCTGATGTACAACAAAGAAAAGTCATTGAGATGCCTTCAAACCTAGCTCTAAGATACTTCAAAGAAGGAACCTGTGAAATGTTGGAGAAATTACCCAAGTTCAAGCACACAATAAATTAAACAGCAGCTTAAAATTACTGACAACTAGTGCGAGAAATAAAGGGAAAACAGAAACATGGTTTAAACAACAGGAAGAAATGTCTACTGCCAACCACGTGAGAGTGTGAACCACCTGGAAGCAGTGAGTAAACAGGCTGCTGGCATTCTTGATAGTTCGCAGGGAAGCTGCATAGGACTGAAAGCCATTACAGCGACTCAAATCTGGATCGCTCTTCAAGGACGTCTGGAACTAACGGACACTGATCTAAGCTACATGTATTCAATTCATCTTATTTTCTAAATACCGAAATTATGTATAATATTAGAATATTGGTCCACATGTTATAATTAATCAGTAAAGAAAACTGGTAAAACGTCTATTTTCCTGAGAAAATACAGTCAATGATAACCTTGATTTGAAAGAATAATTCTAAATATAGCTGTCGTTTTCAACCATAATCACCAGCCCCTTTGAATATAAATCATCTCATCAAAAACAATACATTCCAAAACATGCAACAAAAATAATAGATTTTATAGTCTTTTCTCTTAGCTTTTCTAGATACTCCTTTGTCCTGAGGTTACTTTCTTCTCAACTTCTGTGGCAAGCTTTTCATTTACTCAGGATATTTAAATAATCAGGCTTCTCAGCATTGAATCTTGGGTTCTGTTCTCAGTCTACACTCTATTCCTTGATTTTCTTGCCAACTCTTATGCCTTCTATTTAATTACCACTGATGGCCAACAACTCCCATATCTCTAGCCCAATGACCTTGATTATTTCATCTCTCTATGTGAGAATACATGAGTAAATTGGAATTTAAGTGTCAATTTGGATGGCTCATGAGAGTTTTAAATGTTTAAATATTTAAACATGTGAAAATACAAATTATTAAATCTTCCTCTGCAAAATTTGCTTCTTTTCAGTCTTTATTGTATCAGTAAAGGACCTTTCCTTCTCTATCATTATCTTAGTTCAGTTCATCACCAATCCTCTTGTCTCTACTTCAAAGATATATATCAAATGCGTGTGATTCTTTTTATTTTTACTGTCTCTGCACTAATTCCAACCTTCATCATTCCTCACCTGGATCACCACAAAGGACTTCTGGCTGTTCTCTTTGCTGCCCCTTTGTTACCACCATAGTTCTTTCCCAGACATATGCTGAAGTAACCTTCCCAAAACATCATCTGGATCACGTTACTCTCCGACACAACGTATGTCCAGGCCCCATGTAATTCTGATTAGTATCTAAAAATCCTTCACATGGCATAGACAGTCTTTTCAGATTCATCTGATACCACGTTTATTCCATCTTCACCTCCACTCACCCACATCCCTTGATAGCTCAACCCCCAACCTATTTGACAGCTCTCTCTTCCTCAAAGTCAAGGTCTTTCTACACAGCTCCCAAAGTTGCTCTTTCCTCTAACCACCTTGTTCTTCCTACCTCCCAGTATTCCTTCCTGGGATTCACATGGATAACTTTTTAGTACCATTTCCTCTGGGAAGACATCCCTAAGTACTTAGTCAAAGCTAAAGTCCTTACTATACTCTTCTACTGCATATGCCACTGTCCTATAAACACTGTTATGTTATATAATCATATAGTGGAGCAGTTATGTGTTAATGTTTTCCTTTCTCCTTAGGCTCAGGAGAATGCACCATATTAGTTTTAAGTAATATATGCTCTGTATACAATCAATAAATAGCTCATGCTAAACGAAATGAAGGTGTTATTCTGTTCAATGTCAATATTAAATATTCATAATGACACTGATATAAGTCATTTCTCTCAAAATGCCTTATCTTTAATTTATATATATTAATATGATTTATGAATTTGTACACGGTCATTAAAATTCATTATGAATGATGTTTCTAGTTTCATGAAGGACTTCTTGACTAATACCAGTCACAGCACCCAAGGTACTTGCTCACAGGTTGCTTAGAAGTCACCTTGTTACTTTGGGTAAGCTATTTTCCCCTATAAAGACTTTCATAACTTCCTCCATATATTAAACTATATTGTATATTTTAAAGCAAGCAGACCTTCTCTACCACAGGACTTTTTTCCTGTCAATAATTATATGGACCTGGCATGTGTTATGTCACTAAATTTGTAGTCTTTTGTATTTTCCAAAGTTCTGTTGGCATGCAGATCAGAAGAACTTCAGAAGACAGGACACCTCACTGGAAGAAAAAATTATAAAGAAAAAATACTACATGGTGTTGACACTTCAGAAACTTATTTCAGAAACTAAATTAAAGAAACTTGATTTTCATAAGATACTACTTCAGAGAGTTAGAGATTTATGTAATTTTGACCCACATTGCTTTTCTTTTATTCTCACCAGTTGTGTGCTTTTCCTCTTTCAAGCTTTGTTTTCTATGAAAAGTCTGGAACTGTACATCATTTCCTTTGACCAGTAACTTGCTCCCCCTGGTGGTCTTGCTAATTTCAAGTTGTTGACCTAAGTCTAGGAATTTAATTTATCATTTGAATTTGTTTCTTAATATTTTCAAACACTGTTATCTCCATACTGTATTTCTAGGATAGTATGAGTTGTCACTGAACTTAATCTTTAGAAATTCTCTCCATTGGTTTGGAAGTGTAATCTAAGTGATATCTCTATTTCAAAAATATCTTATTATTAGAGTCCTTAGACGAAATATTTTTATGTGCCTTTATAAGAGTTAACACTAAGAAGAATAACAAAAAGATAATAATTAAATGCTTATCATAAGAATCTATCCAGATGGACCAATATCTAGGAATGTGGGGTAGGGGCGGGAGGCAAAGATGACCCATTTGGGAAAAATCTTCTAGTTTGACACTAGAACATTGTATCCCATTTCACTGACTATCATTACAACTTAAAAAGTTCCCTTTGAAGTAACTGAATGTTTCTGACATAAAAGAGAGACAAGACAGGTTGAAAAGGAATTGGATTAAAGAAAGTAGCACTTAGTTGAATTCAGTTTTCTGAAATAAGGCAGATCATTAAAAATAAATGGCCACGTTTCTAATGATCATTAAAAATACATGAAATTTTCTAATTTGACAACATATAACTACTTGAAATGTTTAACGGTGGCCCAGTACAAGCTAAAATCCGAGTCAAATGTGAAAACAGTATATGTGTGTCAAAATGTCATATTGGCTTCCCACTTAAGGAGCTGCTGTGAAAGGCTCACAGAGCGAAGGGGAGAGAAGCTGTCTTCAGCTAAATATATGTATGCTCCCAAGCCTTACAGAAAATGTTTTACTCTAGACTCTTCATGCTGGAGAAGGCTTTCAGAAGGAAACCTACAATATATTTTCCTCAGATGCCTGAGAGTGAAGACTTTGCATTTTTTAAGCCTCCCTAGCTGTCAGATCCCCACCAAAAGATGGATTCACTCCAGTAAGTTTTGAAAAAGCTACTGGCTATTAAGTGTAACGAATAAAAAGGGAAATCAGAAAGAAGAAGGAAAAAGGGAGAGAAGTGCGTTGAACATTTACATTAGAAATATAAAGACTTTCAAAAATATTTTTGGCTTATCAGTATTGTTTACATAACAAATATTTAAGAATATTTGGAACTCCTCTGAATCATAAGGATTTAGGCAATTTTAGAGACTTTTCATTCAACCACTATTCAGCACAGGTTTCTATTAATGTTACTGGATTTATTGCATCGATATTAGCTGCTTATGGGCCAGGAGGTACTGTAACCTGTGCAGAAATAATAACTAGTAATTGTAGCATATTAAGAATCATCTGGAGAAATCATCTGTGACATCCTTTTGTGAGATCAGAGCACCTATGAAGCTTCTCTGTATGGACTGGGAGATATTGGAGAGTCTGGGAGGGGGTTAAACCTTCTCCATTTGTGGTAGCCCTAGTCTTAACAGAAAGCCAGCTGGTCCCTGCAAAGCCCTCAGTTACATTTAGCATCAGGCTTTGTTGTACAAAGTTCTCTTGAGCCAATTAAAATTTGACATTTTGTAACTCCTGTAATTACAATGCAAATGAAGGGATGAATTTTGTTTTCAAAAACAGATTACACAGGTTAATTAAGATGAAAATGTACCTAGACCCAGGTTTCCAGATAAATAGTATTTTCCAGGAGCCCATTAACATGGTAGAATATGAATTCTGAGCTTATGTTCTACCTAATGGAAAGATTCATTATCTATATGTCAAAAGAAGGAAAGGAAGTCCCAGAGACTGAAAAATATAGGTACATTTTTTAAAGTAATAATGAGGAGAAAGTAATTCACCAATGCCTGTTTGAAATTAACTTTTCTATGGCTCTATTTTGTTTCCAACTGAGAAAATGCTAGCTTTAAAAAGCACATAGCCTTCCAATGTTATGGATAATGAAAATGGCCACAATAGATGCATTTGTGAAAACCAAAAACTTCTGTGCATTTACTCTATTTTTATCTGTCCACCCAAGTAATTAAAGGGTAGCTTCTGGTCACACTGGAGACATTTGGGTCACAATTCAACACATAACCTCCCTCTCTAAGAGGAAAGGTGAACAAAGCTAAGAAAAACAAACACTTTAGAAATGACCTTGCATTATTCTTAGTGTTCCTGCAGAAAGATGCAATTCTGAGGGTGGTGATGGAAAGGAATAAAATGCAACATTTATTTCCCACACTGAAAAGCCAAATAATGCTTCGTTAGTGGTTTTTCTAAAGGTGCATTTTCTATCTTTGCCACTTAATCATGCTGAACTCCTTGCGCATACAAAACACAATGTCATATTTAATTTTTAGCCATTAGAAAGATGGATACTGTGTAGATGTTAAAAGCAGCAGAGATAAAGAAACAATTACATAATATTCATGGCATGACAAATATCGCAGATCAAATACAGTAATTACTTTAAAAAAGGAAAGATGTGACACCAAGGTGAAATTTTAAGGCACAGGATAATTAACATAGGGTTAGAAAAGGTCATCACAGCTACCTTGAATCTAAAATGATTGCCACAATATAAATTAGGCCATTAGAAATTGAGTGTGGGAGTTGAACCAGCATCCACAGCATGATATAGCACCCCAGAATATCTCATTAAATACTCCAGATTGATGAAGTGCTTTAACACCCTTATGTTTTTATTTACTGGTTTCACTTCAGCCCCACAGAGCAGAAAACACGGTGGAGTGTAGCCTAGAGCCCGAAGGAGAGCTACGAGAGAGGAGACACTGTCACTGAACTTTTCAGAACACACTTCTTTCTCACGCAAGTCGCTTCAGTGGGCTTCCGGGGCAGGGCTTTTCTTAAGAGCAAACTGCAGACTTTTCTCTCACTTAGACCTGTACCTCTTCTCTGTTGTGCTTTTTCAAAGAACCAAATCTCTAATTTTTCTGCAATTTGGACATAACCAGATTGAAAGCCCAACCAAACAAAATCTATGAGCTCTTTGCTTTTAAATAACAATAAATTTTCCAAAAATATTGCTTAGCATTTTTATTATATACTCAGTGTGTCATTCATTCTTTAGTGTTTTTTGTTTTTACACACACACACACACACACACACACCCCACTTTTAATGTTTTACTTTCTGGAAAAAGGTTTCTTCTTAGCCTTATAAATATTTATCAGCATCCCAAGAGTCTTTACTGCCAAGTATGTGGTTGTGGCTCTCAGTCTCTGAAAGGGTTCTTAAATTCTTTCTCTGAATCTTTAGTTCACCCCTTTTCCCCCCCATAGTTTTCACCGTGTGTTTCCAGAAGGCTTTTGCTATGGAGCAGCAGGTTTGGAGAAATACGGGGTCTCTATGGCAAACTAATAAACCCTGGTTATTTAGGTAACGCAGCCTTTTCATCTACTCTGAGGATTTAAAAGGAATTCACAAGCCCAATCTAGACCACTCTTAAACTGCAGAAAGTCAATGATTGTGTCCCCTGGGGCTGGCTCACACCCTTTTACTCCCCAGCTGCAGGTCAAGTTCTTCAAAGAAGGCAATGGGTAGCACCACATGAGTGTTGCCAGGGGAAATTCTGTCAGCCATAGAAACAAGCAAATGGCCCCTTTGGGAAAAGTAAAGATTGTTGCCACAGAGCCAGTCTGGCTTCTCCCTTGTTAACTTTCTTCTGAGGCTGCATAGCCTGCTCTCAGGAAACAGTTGGTCTGTCTTTCTACAAGTTTCTTTCAGTCCGCCCTATGAGAGATTCCCTGTTTATATTTTGCTCCAGCCTTTAGGAAGGCTACTTTCCTTGGTCACCATCTACCATTTCCATAGATAACCAGGAATCAATACTAGGGATCATTACTATGAGAACTATTTTTGAGTTCTCTGGCTCCTTCCCATGGATTTTTCCCATCAACCAGGAACTGCTATGATTTCCAAAGAAGGCATGTGCCCCAGGAACTGAATTATTTTTCCCCTCCAAACTTAGTCTAGAATTTTCCACAGGTAACATAATGAGTTTTTACTAGCAATCTGTTGAAACTCTGAAAGATACTCCATCTGCCTGCATCGTGGGTTATCTGACAACGCCTGGAGCCTGACACTGCAGACATCCTGAAACAACCAAATCACAGAGATGCATGGAACTTCAAGATACAGTGATATCCCCACACTCAGCATCCCTGTGACCCTTAATCAGAAACCAAAGTGTATCCCACCACTCTCATGTCCACATGCCTTTGTACTTGACTTTCCCTACTTAGCTTTTGCTGATCTTTTCCTCCCCCAATTTATCATTCTTTCTAAAATCTCTACTCCATGGTAAGCAATGCAAAGCAAAACAAACAACGAAACCCTCTTTCTCTTATCCATCTCTTCATCAAACATTCCCTCCCGTTCCTTGCTTTGTTGAAAATTGTATCACCTCTTCCACTAATCCAGCTGTTTAAAATGGAGACAGTGGAGTCACAGGGACAGGAAATTCATGCATCAGGAAGGGTGTCAACATTCTGCTAATTCCCAGCTCCTTCCCATCTCCTGACCTTGCACTTGGCAACTCTTACTCCTCCCTATACCTCCATAGATGGGGCCTGCCTCGGTTCACATCATGCCATTTGGCTCTACAATCCAGAGTCATGCATGAGCCTCTGAGTTACTTCTCCATATTTACCATATGACTCAATATCCTGCTCATGCACTTCCCCTCCACTCACACTCTTATCAGTATTCTAGGTTAGCTCAGTGCCCACGCCTAAGGCCAGTCCAATTGCTCACTTCATAGTTTGTTGAGCTTTCCACCTCTAGTGACCTTCATATTCACCTTGCCCCAGGGGTTTCAAATCCAAAACTCCACCTCAGATCTATAATGACCTAAAACTACCCACAGTGAAGTTTTCAGCTATAGATTTCCATTTGTACTACCCCTTATCCTTTCAAATTCTTATGGATTTACTCTTTCTACAACTGTAATTGAAGCCCATAAACAGCAGTCCCCAACCTTTTTTGGCACCAGGGACAAGGTTCATGGAAGATAATTTTTCCATGGCCAGTGGAGTTGGGGGTGCAGACAGAAAGCAGAGGTCAGGCAGTAACGCAAGCAAAGCTTTGCTGGCGTTTCCACAGTTCACCTCCTGCTCTGTGGCCCTGGGGTTGGGGACCCCTTCCCTAAAACCTCTGGATCCTTATCTCCCTACCTTTCCTCAGTCAATGTATAAACTCCCTTTTCCCTCCTATCCAATCTAGGACCACCAACATGTACTAGTGAAGACCCAATACCAAGTCACACTTCAGATACCAGCAAAGCTTACTTTTTTTTTCATTTTTAGGAAAAATATAAAATATAAATATTAGTGCTAGTATATTCTTCCCACACTTCAGTGGGTTATTGTTTGTATTTCATGGTCACTTGCCTCTGTTCAGAGACTACTGATTTACATATGAGTGTTTAAGCCACAATTTCTGCTGGTCTCTTTTCCATATATTTCAGCAGAGCAGACAAGATCTCTTTAACCTCGGTAATGTATATGTATTTTCAACACAATTAAATGAAATATCATGTCTCTGCTTTCTTCGTAATCTGTATATTTCATGACACTACATTAAAACCTTCTTAAATTCCACAACTTTCTTAATAAAAAAGGCAAATTTTCATTTCAACCATATGCTAGGACAGTGTTTAATTTTTAATTACTTCATTCAGTATTAGCAAATAAAGGCAATTTACTTGACTGAGGAAATCCAGCAAACAAACACAAGTCCCATAGGCTCCTCGCAGCGAACAGTCCAGGCCTGCGGCTCTTACTCATGGGGAGAGAGAGACCCAGGTTAAGAGGACTGCCCCGCCCCACCCTCTTCCTGCCTCAGTTCTTGTCTTGCTGGCAAGGGAATAATCCAAATGAGAGACAAATACCTATAGTGGAAATGAGATAGCAAGTTTATTTATGAAACACACATGGACACGAAGCTGTAAGCAGGCACCCGGCTAACCTAAATGCCTCATGTATAGAGGCAATAAACTTGTTGGTAAGTTTGTTAGTAAGTTTATTCTATGCACTTGAGCTGAGGCTACAAGTGTGTACTTAGCCAACCTAATTACTCCAGCTATTGGGGTTTGGGGTTATATGCCTTAGTCAGCTTCTAGATTCCTCTCCTTCCCCTTAGGAATGATGTACAGCTAAAAAGGCTTTCTTTCTTAGCGAAGGCACTTTGTCTTGGTTAGTGAAGTTGTTACAGAGGCCCCCCTTGCCCAACATAGGCCCCTCTCTTCCTCCTGTGCAATTCCTGCTTGTGATGTTCAGAATAGCCAGTAATCTTAGTAAGACTGTCACAGAAGCCCCTTTTCTCAGCAAAACCTCAAGGACTACCCCCTCCTCTTGTACTATTTTGCTTACAATGTTTGCGACACGTGGCAATCTTATTAAATCGAGTTTAGGGCTGTTGAATTAATTGGTGAAACTTGTCTTCCTTCTTCTTCTAGCCTTATGTATTAAGTTCTTTGTTAATTGTAATGGTGAGGGTCCTGCCTTTATTTCCCCTCGGGCTGCTCATTCCTAGCTACTACCTAACATGGCCAGCTAGCTTTATTTGATGGACACTCACTTCAGTTCACCCTCAATAGCAAACTATCCATCTATATGCTCAAGAGATACAGTGATTGTTATTTCACTGCCGTTATCTGAAGGAATTAAATATGAATCCCATTTTTATATATTCCTGCCCTGTAAGAACATTAATATTTAAACATTATTAAATATTCAATAGTTTAATTTCATAGCTAGATATTTAGAAAAAGTCACTGAGTCTTAGACATGCAGGGTATTGAATGGACAATACCTGTAAAGGCGTTATCTAGGAGATGAGCAAAATAATCTAAAATGGAACATGCCACTTCAGCAATGATTTTGCATATGAGTGAAACATAGAATTAATTCATTTATTTAATTAGTGTCCACTGTGTTTAGAACAAACTAATGGATCCTGTTGTGAGCCATCAAGCTGACTGAAGAACTAATTAAAGAAAGAAAGAAATGTTGAAGACAGGCACTACATATAAAGATGAGGGGAAATAAATGTGCGGAAAACAAGGGTTAGGGGTTTGTACTGAGGATATTAGCGGCAGTAAACATGGTGTGTTCCTTTTCTTGGTAAATAAAAGATCTGGACTTTGACAGCTTGACCCAGAAAACTATCTTCTTGATTATCTTTCTAACATTTTAATTCATGGCTTTTGGTTTAATGTACTCTTTTTTTAGAATATAACTTCTACTTAATGCTCAATAAATATTTGGTAAATAAATTATATGAATGAAGTAGAAAATGATGGATAGTCACATAGAGTGCACACTTTTTTATTGTTTTGGAATGCCTAGCATAAACTTGCATTTTCTTTCTTGTTATGGTCCAAAATATTAAGATTATACTATAAACAACTTTACATGGCCTCTGGTAGTAACAGAAAAATGTTCATTAAAATTTTGAACATATAGTAGACTTTGCCGCTTTATGAAGCACTGTAATTAGTATCAGGATTAGAGTTATTATTGGATTAAATTTACAGAAATAATACATATAATCTATACCACATACACTCAGTATTTGGGGGATTTTTGTGCTTATTGTTGGATTAATGTAGCAGTACGCATTTTGTAAATAGCCCACAGGCAGGCCCTAGCTCATTTATGTTCTACTAGCACGTTTTTCTGACTATAGAAGTAACCTAATAGTAGTTTTAGAAAATTAGAACATTCTGCAGAGTACAAAAGAACACAATTAAGCCTACCTACAATTAAGATTAATGTTTCAGTGGATTTCAGGTTGCCTTTTTTTTATGTATTACACATTTTTTTCACTGTTTTTTTTATTTTTTCAAGTACAGTTGTCTCCCTTTTCACCACTCCCTCCCATCCCAGCCATCCCCACCACCTACCCCTAATCTCACCCTCCCTTGGTTTTGTCCATGTGTCCTTTACAGTTGTTCCTGAAAACCCTTCCTCCTTTTCCCCTCATTATCCCCTCCTCCTCCCCTCTGGTTACTGTCAGTTTGTTCTTAATTTCAATGTCTCTGGTTATATTTTGCTTGCTTGTTTGTTTTGTGAATTTAAGTTCCACATGTAGCTGAAATCATATGGTATTTTTCTTTTCACCATCTGGCTTATTTCACTTAGCATAATGCTCTCCAAATCATACACCATGATCAAGTAGGATTCATTCCAGGGTGCAAAGATGGTACAATATTCACAAATCAATAAATGTAATACATCACATAAACTAAAGGAATGACAAAAATCACATGATCATATCAATAGATGCAGAAAAGGCATTTGATAAAGTATAGCACCCATTTATGATAAAAAAAACACTCAGCAAAGTGGGAATACGACACTATTCCCATTTAATAATAAAGGCCAAACATAATGAAGGCCATATACAAGAGATCTACAGCCAACATCAGACTCAATGAGCAAAAACTAAAAGCTTTCCCACTAAGATCAAGAATAAGATAAGGGTGAGTGCTTTCACCACTTCTATTCAACATAATATTGGAAGTCCTAGCCATAGCAATCAGACAAGAAAAAAAAATAAAAGGCATCCAAATCGGAAAGGAGGAAGCAAAACTATCATTGTTTGCAGATGACAAGACAGTGTACATAGAAAATCTTATAAACTCTACCAAAAAACTTGATTACCTAACCAAGGAGGTAAAAGACCTGTACTCAGAAAATGATGCAACACTGAAGAAAGAAGTTAAAGAAGACACAAACAAACTGAAGCATGTACCAGATTGGAAGAGTTAACATCATCAAAATGTCCTTACTACCCAAAGCAATTTACAGATTTAATGCAATCCCTATTAAAATACCAATGACATATTTCACAGTTATAGAACAAACATTTCAAAAGTTTATATGGACCATAAACAACCCCAAATAGCCATAGCAATTTTAAGAAAGAAGAACAAAGTAGGAGGGATCACAGTACCTGATTTCAAAGTGTATTACAAGGCCACTGTAGGTATATACATTTGTAACATGAAATTATATTGCTATAATATGTAGTTCCATCATATTTTATTAGGCTACTATGAATATTTCTTCATTCATTAATTACATTCTAAAACTTGACTCCAATATATTATATAATATGCCATTTTATAGGTGTACTTATAATTTATATAGCTTTCTCATATTTGTGAATACTTTGCTTATATCTGAACAAAATTCACATATTTTGAAAAAAATTCCTATTCGTGGAATTTCTGATTCAAGCTTATTTAAACTTCCTGATATAATTTGCCAACAGACTTTCCAGAAAAGCACTCCACTTGGTAGTGAAAAAGAGAAAGTCCCACTTTACTATAGTCATAAAAGCACTAGATATTATGTTACTATACCCTCATTAATGTGAGAGATAAAATACTATTATTATGTTTTAATTATAATTTTATTTTCCTTATAAACTACTGTTAACATATTTTGTCATGTTTGCTTCCATAGATTATTCTTGAGTTTCTGTATGTGTTTTTCTGAATTTTCTGCTGGTATCATAATTTTCTAACTTATTTAACAATGTCTCTCTTTACATATTAAGGATGCTGCTACTATATTTAATTTATATGTTATAAATCTTTCCTTCAATTTATTATTTCTTCTAATATTTTGACTTTCAATGTTTAAATAGTCTTTATTGTATCTTTATTCTTTGTTTTATTCATGTTATTTATTCTGCTGTTTTTATGCTTAGAAAGTTTTCCATTCTGAAACCACATACAAAATATTTATCTAAATTTCTATATGGTCGTTAGAAGTTTTTTTTTTTTAATTTTGTTAGTAAATCCATCTGAAATTATTTCATGCAAGGTGTATGAGAAGACTAACTTTGTTATTTTTTTCTGGAGCAATTGTTGCAGAACCATAGAGTGAATCTTCATCTTCATTCAGTAAGCACACCTTCCTTACAATGAGCCAGCCACTGCCCTAGACACTGAACCATCCTCCCTTTACCACACTGGTCACGGTCAGTCTTTGCAAACTCTCTTCTATCACTTCTAAAGCCAGTATCGTATTATTTTAAATATTGTCTCTTTCTAACCATTCTAATACTCGGTCTGGGAAAAGTAAGGCCTGCTTGAGTGTGATTGGTAGGATGATAATAATAAGGGTGAAAAAATTTATAGTTTTAATTTGAACATTTCATCTAAAATGTCATATGGTGTGCTTGAGTGTGATATCATTATGTACAGAATTACATGCTTATGATTTTGCAATAAAAGACTTTGTAATAAGAAAGGGGTGTTATTTGTGCCAGACCCTGTACTTACTAGGCCCCTCTTCTTCAGATGTCCTAGCTATTCTGTTTGTTTGGACACTTTGGGAGAATGTGTGGGGCCGGAAGGGACAAAAAAGGGAGCCAATAATTTTACTTTTTTCTTCATTAATTATATAACATAGATGACTTTTATAACTTTATAACTGCTGTATTACTTTTTAACTACTTTGTCAAATTCAATGTTTTTCTTATTATTCTCTTTAGAAACATATCTTATTAATGAATTAGTATGAAAATAATTAATATATCTATTTTATAATATTCATTTTCCCATTTTAGAACATATTACATCTCTTTGTTTAGCCACTTGATTTTATCCTCATTATTCTTTGTGATTGTTTTTACAAAGGCCTTGTGTGTGTGTGTTTCTTTTTCATGACCCAGTTGTTAAACTATTTTGAAAGTTTAAAATTATTTTTGTATCTACCAGTATTTTTTGCTACTCTGTAGAATTCAGTTTTTCTGGTCAGACCTCATATTTTTGGTGACTATACAGAACTCAATTGTTTTGTACATATAGTTATTTGTAACAAGCCTTTTCACTCAACTTTTCATATTTCTAATTTATTTTCAGTGGAATCTCTTAATGTACATTTTACCTGAGAATGCTGCGAATTGTATTTTCTCTTTTTTGAGTACTAACACTTACATCTGCTGATGGTCTGAACTGATTGGCTCCTGCTCCCAGAACAATGCTCCTCGGGTGTCAGTGCCTCTTGGCCTGTTTGGTCTTAACGAAAATGCCTCTGGTGTTTCAAGGTTAAGTATAATGTTGTGTGTTGACTTTAATAGATAGCTTTCATTATAAAAGATAACTATACATTACTATCTTTCCATAGTTTTAAAATAAGTATTGGTTGTTATATACTGTAAAACTGCCTTCCTGCATCTTTTAAAAATAGTGTTTTTTTATCTGACTTACTGATTATATGTATTATATTGGCAGATTTTCTAATACAAAACCATTTTTATTTCCCTATAATAAACCCACCTGGGCCTGCTATAGTAGCCTCTTGATTGAAAGGTCTTCATATAAATAGTCTGTAGTTTTCTGTTTTGTGCTTCCTTTGACAAGTTTCAGTATATGTAGATTATGATTTAATAAAATAAAATGATACATTTTCAAATAAGACTTTTCTGGTCAGGAGGGGGTGGTAGTAAAGGATTATATGAAAAAAGAATAACCAGTTACTGTATTTAAAAACTGAAGAGAATATATTCCTTAAACTGACTGGGTTTAGAGCCTTTCAGATATACTTCTTTGCCATTTTGTTTTCCATTTGTCATGACAAACGATCAACAATTTCTAAGAAATCTATAGCATTTATGTCTTGCTATGCTACTTAAATGGGGTTCCAGATAAATCTTATTGCATTTGACGTTCACAACACTATGAATTTGGTGCTAGATAAATGCAATAGCTCAAATAGGCTGTGATGTGTCCAGTGTCACACCTGTGTAGCAAAGTAGCAGTCAAGGTTAAATCCTGAATAATTCAGTTAGGTTTTCTTTTGACTACACTATGTTGCTGCTCACTCTAACTTTTAAGCGGCACCATATGTCACCTTCGCTTATCCTTCCAATGTAATTTAACATATTTTCTTATGTGTTCCTTGAGAAAAACTCCATCATTTTGTTTATCACACTGTATTGGCCAACATGCCCTTAATGTCTTCTGTGGTAAATTAAACTTGAGAAGTGTTTTTTCCTGCCTAAAGGCCCCAACCTCCCTTCGCCTACTTTAGAGACGATTGTAAATGCTTTCTTTGGCTCTTTGAGATGGAAGCTTTCTACCATCTTCTTGCCAGTTTTACAACACAGGGAGGTACTTCTCAATGACCTGGGAGCCATCCCTTTAAAATACAACCATCAAGAAAGACAGCACTTCTACCTCTCAGTTTCTATTAAAGATAAGGAGACTGACTTCTATAAATTAAGCAACAACTAGCAAACACGGATGGACTAACTACATCGGCCAATGTTCCCTACACTGTCTTGCAGTACTTTCCACTAGTTATTAGGTGCTTAACAACTCTTCTCTTTATTGTTTTAGAGGAATTGAGTTCAAACTCTCTTCCTTATTGTGATAGTCTTGAATAAAGTATTTATTGGCTGTTTAACTCTGTCAGGTACAATTTTTCTTTTACAGTATTAAAATGTTTCCGTTTATGTGGCAATCTTCCTCTCTGCACTGAAATTCTTGGAAACAGCTATCCTGAGTTTTAATTCTATTTTGAATCCCTGATATTTAACAAAAGTGCCTAAACAAACTAGGTATTTAATAAATGTTGACTGAATATATGAAATATACTTGAATTAATGAATAAATGAATAAATAAATAGGCTGCAGCTAGGCAATTCTGGGTTCAGAGTCTCTGTCTTCATTATAAGTATCACTTTCTTATTAAAAAAAAGTGCTGACCATGTACTGATATGTCCTGCTATGCAGAAATAGCAAATTAGAAAGTCAGTGGTGTCTGAGAGGTACCTTTTCTTAAAGCAGAGTTAGATAGTGTTGAGAGGGTGATCACCAATGTCACCCCCAAAATTTACTAAAAAAAAGGAGAAAGAATAATAAAATAAATGAGTCTTTCAATGGTAGATGTTCCAGAAATACAACGAATCCATATAGAAATACAACACACATAGTCTGTGTGCTTACATCAATGAGAGTTTGTTCCCAACCACTAACATTCACCTTTCTTCAGATACCAGAAGATTAGGAGATTTTTCTGTTATCAGTTGAAGGGACAAGCATATAGTTTGGTAAAAGCACAAATAGGCAAATGTCAATGGCTTCTCCAGCCCCTTTCTTTTATCTTCTGTGAACGTTAATGTAACTGGACTTCCTCACTAATGAAAGACAGATCATTCAAGTCCTCATCATGACACACCTGACACTTTAGCTTTCCTCGTCATCACTAGAGGTCAAGGCCTTGGCATTTCCTTTTGCTGTCTTATCATGTTGGCTTAACTTCTTAGGGTTTTGCTATTTTATACAGCCAGTCAGTATGTACGGTATTTGTAATCATGGCCCATTTACAAGACATAGACGTTCTTTTCGAGTAAAACAACATAAAGTCTGTTTGGTTCAACTGTTCTCTGTAGGGTATATGTAAGCCCTGCCCACTTCTTCCCTGGAGGACAACCTCTTTAGCTTCACTGACAGCAGGCCCAGCACAAGGCCAGCCAAGGTACCCTTCTCTCCTCCCACCCTACCTACAATTTTGCCTCCAGGTACTTCTTTAGAACTTTCTGTATTGCTGTTTCCTCTTTCCACTTAGCATAATTTGCAAGTATGTATTTATAATTATGATTTTTTATCTAATGTATATTTCTTTCATTAGACTGAAAACCCCATGATTACAAGCCATGATTTTACTGACTGCTATGTCCAGACACATGGTAAACATTGGATACATACCTCCTGATTGCAAAATGGTAATCTTGAAGGAGCCAGACCACAACTGAGAGGAAGCCTACATGCCTTGGGTTGAGAGTTCATGGGGCACCGGCCGACAAGGATGAAGCCCAGGCCTGGGACTTTGACAAGGTCTTCCCAGCTCCCCATGCCAGGAGAGAACATATACTAAGCATGTCACCTATGCCACACTCACAGGCTTCCATCAGTTCTTTAAAATATTTGAAAAATGTATGGTTGAAATCAGTACCATTTAAGAATGTAGCATTCATGGGGGAAGGGTCTCTAACATCTTGACAACTTTCTATAAAGCCACACAATTTAGCAGCAGTGTCTACAATGTTTCTGAAATGTTTTTCTGTAACTCCAGAAAATTTAATTTCTGAAAAATAACAACCATTTATTCATAAACTGTCTAGGTCTTGAGCCAAAGCGGGCAGACCTTAAGGAGTTCATATTCCATTCTGAAATCTTTCTCTGCCCGCTTCACCTGTAACTGCCTCCAGGTGTGTGCCTCATCACTGTTTTGCATTTTCCTAACACAAGGAACACATTTCAAGTGAAGAATTGCAAGGCTGAGTGGCTAAGGTTGGAAGTGTCCTAAAATGGTCCTGATATCATGATACTTATCTGAAAGTATAAAAGTTAGAATGGTAAATTATGCTACTTTGTTAATATTTCTGTTTGTACAGAAATATTAGAATCGTTGTGGGCTGATGTAATTAATGGTTAGAGCACAAGTTTAAGAAAGAAAAAAAAAACAATCTGTATTAGTACCTTAGCTCTATAACTTAGTAATTATATACTTTTTATTCAAGTTTCTTCAACTTTTTGAGACCAATTTCCAGGACATGTAAAAGAACACAGTATTCTTTTTGTAAGAGCCAAGGATGTGTACAGTGCATAGTGTCGCGTCAGGCACACTGGCAGTGCTCCATAAATGGTGCACTAGTTGCACTCCATAAATGGTGCACTCCATAAATGGTGAACAAGGATGTGCACTATAAGGGTGTAGTGCCGCGTCAGGCACACTGGCAGTGCTCCATAAATGGTGCACTAGTTGCACTCCATGAATGGTGCACTCCAAAAATGGTGTACAAGGATGTGCACTATAAGGGCGTAGTGCCGCATCAGGCACACTGGTAGTGCTCCATAAATGGTGACGATGTGATGACGGCGAGGTTGGTGACAACAAAAAGCACTTCACTGTCAGCTTCTTATTCGGAATCATTCGAAGAAGTTTTGTCACAAACCTTGTCTGCCATAGTAGACACCCTCAGCCTTTAATTTTTAACTGTTAATTTTGACAGTAATGCATATATATGCATAATACCTTTTAATCACTCTTTAAATTATCATTCTTTATACCTGTTTTTTGCCCCTCTTGTTTTTGTCATTTCTGTAGTAAAGACCTACATTATCCTAGATGGGGAGTGGGTGAGGGGCAAGGGGCAATCTGGGAAGGCTGACCAATGCGAGAAGAAGAGTCAAACCAAGATGTCTCATGTCTTTTCCTGGAGACCTAGATTCTAGTTTCGGCTCTACCACCGGTTAATGACATGACCTTGGGCAAGTGACAACCTGTCTAGGCTTAACTCCCTCATTTGAAAAATGAGGGGATTGGCAAAGATTCTCTTGTAAAGCTCCTTGCAGTTCTACAAGACTGTGATTAATACACGTCACTCTAGGCAACATCTTACTGTCTTATTTAATAAGGTAATGTATGTTCAGTCCATCAATGCGGCATTTTGCAGAGGTATTACAATTCTTTATTGATGTTCTTTAGATCAGTTTGAATGAATGCTATTAGTTGAAGTGCTCTCCCTAAAAATGTAGCAGGTAATAAACTTGCAGTTTAACCCACACAGTCATTAACAAGTTATTCCCAGGAGTTCAATAACAATATTTCTTTAGGCATTCTACCATCTTTGCAGATATCACATTGGTTAATCCTGACATCAATGGCCATCATTATCCTCACCAATGACTATTATTAGTGATCACAGCAAAATCACATGCTTTTTTCTGAGACATCCAGAAATTATCCAGCTTTGCCAATAAGGAAATCAACCAAGAGAAATAAAGTAGCTTTTTACATTCCTATGCTAAATTCCTATGTTTTTCTCTTATTATTCTTTGTTAATATTATTAGAAAGTGGGGCATTTTATCCTTGTTGTCTGGATTTAATGAATTTTTTTATTATGTAATTTGCTCAAATAGTTGTTACTCAGAAATTGATTTTGTTAATTTCTTTTCAGAATCATATTTGTAGGCTTTAATAATTGTGTCTCACTTGGTCCCAACAGGATTTAAAACACATACACACAGAGCAGGGTTTACCCTTCTCTGTAACGGAGATCTCTCTGCAGGACTTGACTTCATCAGATTCTTTAAAAATGCTTACCTCGTGTGACACAATAACCCCATAGGTAAATATCCTGAGTGGGTAGCATAATTAAATTAAAAGTTGGAGACCAATTTCCTTCACCTTGTGGTGCTCGTAGCCGGATCAAAGTATTTACATTCACATTTTAATCCTTTAATCTAGGAATCAATGTCTGACCTGAGGCAACAAGTTAACAGCTTGCCCGAACTGAGCCAGGACAGATGGCAACATTGATCCAGATTTCAATTTCTTAAGACCCCTGGAAAGACCTGGTACGAGACCCTGGCAAACAGTCACGGGGGAGTCAGGGCCCTTCCCACCACAGTCTCCACCCCTGTGCCTTCCTTTCCCAATTCCAGGAACTGAGTTTCTAGCCTTTTCTGTAAAAATCATACACTTTATTCACAAGAGCTCTTTTCTTTAGGACACCCGAGATCCAGAAAATCATATTTTTACTTAATTCTCTCGGGTCATTACAAATATGTCCTCTCCTCTCCCAATGAGTCCAGTAACATATCTCTGTAATTCCAAGAGTTTCTTCTGTCTTTAAATTCTGCCTTGTGTAGTTGTCACTATTCATTCTTTGGATCTGTTCAGATTTTATAATTCATTCTTTTTTGATAAAAATTCCCCACACATCTTAAGACATCAATTTTTCTTTGTAGGTAAAACCTTCCCCTGGCCTTCAGAGCACGTGGCAACAATTTCCACATTTAAAGCAACAGTATTGTTCCTGGTGCATACGTTCTGATGAATGGATCGAACCTCTCTGCTATTCTGAACTTTCGTATTCCTTAACCAAGAGCACACTTCCTCATGTGTTTACTCAGCTACGTGTTTCCTTTTTTTTTTAAGTATGAAAATCCTTTATTTTTTTTTATTTTAATTGTTATTCAAGTACAGTTTCTGTCCTTTACTCCCGTCCCAGTCCACCCCCGCAGTGCTCCCCACCTCCCTCCCATTTCCACCCCCCTTAGTTTTTGTCCATGTGTCCTTTATACTTGTTCCTATAATCCCTTCCCTTTTTCCCTGAAATTCCCTCCCCTCTCCCCTCTGGTTACTGTCATCCCATTTCTATTTCAATGTCTTTGGTTATATTTTGTTTGCTTGTTTGTTTTGTTGTTTAGGTTCCTGTTAAAGGTGAGATCATATGGTATTTGTCTTTCACCATCTGGCTTATTTCATTTAGCATAATGCTTTCCAGTTCCATCCATGCTGTTGCATAGGGTAGGAGCTCTTTCTTTCTTTCTGCCACATAGAATTCCATTGTGTATATGTACCATAGTTTTTTTGATCCATTCATTTACTGATGGGCACCTAAGTTGCTTCCAGCACTTGACTATTGTAAACTGTGCTGCTATGAACATTGGGGTGCATAGGTTCTTTTGGATTGGGGTTTCAGGATTCTTAGGATATACACTCAGCAGTGGAATTGCTGGGTAAAAAGGCAGTTCCATTTTTAGTTTTCTGAGAAAATTCCATACTGTTTTCCACAGTGGTTGTACCAGTCTGCACTCCCATCAGCAGTGAACTAGGGTCCTCTTTTCTCCACAACCTCTCCAACACTTGTTGTTTGTTGCTTTGTTTATGATGGCCATTCTTATCGGTGTAAAGTGGTATCTCATTGTGGTTTTAATTTGCATTTCTCTGATGGCTAGCGATATTGAGCATCTTTTCATGTGTCTCTGAATCCTCTGTATGTCCTCCTTGGAGAAATGCCTGTCCAAGTCCTTTGCCCATTTTTTAATTGGGTTGCTTGTCTTCTTGGAGTGGAGTTGTGTAAGTTCTCTGTATATTTTTGAGATTAAACCCTTGTCTGAGGTATCATTGGCAAGTATGTTTTCCCATATAGCTGGGTCTCTTTTTATTTTAATGCTGTTTTCTTTAGCTGTGCAGAAGCTTTTTTATTTTGATGAGATCCCATTTGTTTATTCTTTCCTTTATATCCCTTGCTCTGGGGGACATATCAGTAAAAATGTTGCTGCGTGAGATATCTGAGATTTTCCTGCCTATGTTCTCCTCTAGGATTTTAATGGTGTCACGGCTTATATTTAAGTCTTTTATCCATCTTGAATTTATTTTTGTGTATGGTGTGAGTTGGTGCT
>PVKM010022153.1:0-22060 GCA_004027735.1 Carollia perspicillata
GAGTGGTGGGGGAACATGCAGACAACTGTATTTGAGCAACGATAAAATAATTTAAAAAAAATAAAGTATTAACCTCAAAAAAAAACCCAGATGCCTTTGCATTATGCTGACTTTTTTAGAAATCTTCCTGAAAACTTGTTATGTGCATCCTATCATTTCACTTTTACTTGCAGGTTTATTTACTATTACTATCTACCCAAATCTGCCTTTTAAAATATTTTTAAATTTATTGCTTCAGAAATGAAGCAGCGTATAAGCAGCGTGATGCCCCAGCATCAACAGCAGTGAGGTCTCACTGGAACTGTCCTCCTGGGGAGCCTGGATGGCGTCCCTGACTGTGTTCCCTCCAAGCCTCAGTGATGCCCTCTTGAAGTGCCAGTGAGTTTTAATAAATGTAGTCTCTGCTTAAAAAAATATAACAAACTGAAATACATGCAAGACTCTTAACTGGATAAATACTATTCTGCTATAACCAAAGCCACATGAAGATTCCACAAAGTGTTTGTCAAATGAGAAAAGGAATCTTCCTGAAGACTCCCTTCAGTCACCTCACCAGTAACCATCTCAATGACTAAATTATTCCGCTTTCAGAAAAAAGCAAAGTTAACCAGGAGCTAATATAACATAACAAAAGCCAGGCAACATTTTCTCCATATAAACAGACACTGAAAAACAGAATAGTAATTCAATGCAGCGAACATCTTAGCATAGGAACATATGCAAATCCTCCTACAGAGTGAAGAATTTCACTCTGCTATTAGCCCTGTTGTTAGTCTTGTTGATCTACCTGCACCAAGTTAAAGGCCACCCTCAAAGTAATATTTCCATTGAGAAAAGGGTAGACTGCCTTACCCAATTAATCAGCTTATAAAAGCTAAAAATCTGGGCTACTACCTGATTGCTTTCTTTCTACAATTTTAAATGAAATTGTCTCTAAAATAAGATAATTGGGGATTTTAGCTTCACACATAGACACAAACTATCAATACCAAGTGTTCACGAAGTATTAGAATAATTTCTGGAGCAGAGTCATAAAAATTTCTCAAATACTTTTTTAAAAACAAAATGCTTTTAAAAACATTTAAGTCAAAGCCTTATCCTGAAAGGTCATCTGGAGAATGTTAGTCTGTTATTACTCTCTACTACCATCAACAGTTATTTTTGAAGATGTTGCACTGAACTGTATTGGAATAAAATTCTATCAATAAATTCAAAAACTCTTGGCACACAGACTACGGTGATCTGCTTTTTTGATAAAAGTAATAGAGTGGATTTCATTATTGTAGCTCTCCCACTTAGTACAAACACCATAAAACACGACACAGAAAAAATAAACAAGTGTGTGACGGTCAGCCGAGCCAAGACAAATTTGGAAACTAAAGAACATCAGCTCTCTTGGCAATGGGCAGTAGTCTCACATTCTAGTTGGAAATCTGAGGGAACAAGAGACTCCGCCATATTCCAAAAACAGAATCAGAGATAGCTGTGACATCACTAAGCAATTTCTAAACCAAGAGCAGATGCAGAGAGGGTACCGACTCACGACAGTGAAGACCCTGGGCCTGTAAGGCAGGCTTCATTGAGGTCCCTCAGAGGCAGCATGTGCTGTACACCCTGAAAACTTGTGTTTTCACCCCAGCATCACACATCAAAGTTCACCTTAAGAATGGGCAGGCCACAACACTACACCCAAAAATAAGTTATAACCAAGGCCCGACAGTGTTAACAAGTTTAAATCCTCATCAGAAATGACTTCAAAACCATGTCAGCAAATTTAACTGTTTACTTCGTAGTGGAAAATATACAATAAAAACAAATATATTTATCACAGCCGGATGTTCACGAAGACCAAGACTTACCTGTTACGCCCAGAGTCTCGGAAGCCTTTGGCGAATGGATTCCTATCTATCTTCAAGCGAGTAATCTGCAGAGCAAAAAAAAATCACATCAGATCTTATTATAAATGCCAAGTAAGGTTATTAAAAATGGAAATGGTGAAAGAACTACCAGTAATTCCAAAGTTAAGTGTCAAAGGAGTCTGTTGTGCTCCTTTCTTATTTTCCAAGTATTTTATTGTCTTAGCAGTAAAGCTAGAAAAAAATTTCAGAAATCATTCAAACATTTACTTGCTATGAAAAAGACATTTCCCTACCACTCATTCAAGCTCTGTAAATAAAGTTTGTTTTCCTTTAAATTTGCCTAGAGAAGGAGATTCTGAATAGCGTGTTGATGACTTGCCCTTTGTTTTCCGGTCACTCTAGACTAAAGCTCCTCCCTTTAACTCTGTGACACGGTTTAATCCTGTTTCTCTTGTGGTGGTGGTGGTGGTAGGAAACAGCTAATATCCAACTCCAATTTAACAGCCATTTATATGCCTGGATGTTGCTAATTTCCTACATACCCGTCTCTTCCTCAGAGTTAGATCATTTCCACTCCTTTAACTTTTCTGCCTCTGTATTCTTCCCTTTCTCCTTGAACCACCTTTAGGACTCTCATCTAAAAGTTTCACTTGTTCCTCTTTCATCTGTGGAGTCCTGACCTCTCCAGAGTACCACAGTGATGTCCGACCACCACTAACCACTATTTGAAGGTTTTAATGTCATTAAATCTTATATTTGTAGTAGAAATAAATGATGTTTCAACTTTACAGTTCTAACTCGTTGACTCATAACCAGCTTTTTGCCCACTAAGACCCAAAATTTGGGGGAAAATTTTTTTACAATTAGTCTAATCACCTCCATTGAAACCATTGTTTCGTTACATCATCTTGTAATTAATGCTAATAAACAGCATCCCATTTATTTCCCTCCAGATCTCCACTTTACCCAGAGGAATTTGCACCCTATTTTCTAAGAAGCACATCATGTTTTGTGTCCTGTGTTCCTTGGTTTAGTGGAATCTATAAAGCTATTAAACATACTTCTGACTGTACCACTTTGGTTGAGGACAAACACTGCTGGGGAACACTAAGGCAAAGAAAGGCATCTTTGGAAAGTCATCTTCAGTGCCCATCTATTGTCTTACCCACCCCTGCAACCAGCCGTGTCACACCTGAGATACCTGAGTTCCATACAGTAGGGTTTTCATATGTGGATACAACTGTATTATAAATGATATAAGGGTTTGCTTATTAATTTACCATGCATGCTATTCTTTCATTGAAGGAATTATATATAACTCATTATAGCTCAATTCTGTTCATTAAATAATGTTTTAAAAACATTACATAACTTAAATATTAATTTAAAATAGTATTTTCTAAAAACGTACAGATTTATATAAAGGGGTAAACAGAGATATAGCAGAATTACTATTATCACTGTGTTTCTTACTGACATCCCATCTATTGCCTGTATACCATTTATGCTGTACTAAGAGTTTTATGCATACTATTGTTTCATTCTCATAGCAACTTATATGTAGTTATTATCTCAATTTTATGTTTTCTTTTAAACTGAGGCTTAAGTTTCCTATGATGAAAAGGTTTTTTGGTGGTAGAACTGGGCTGGGACCCCAGGCTTTAGAGCCTTTGCTGTTAACCACCACGCTAGGCTGCTGACCAATTTTCCATGAGTTCTTCAAAATAGTAGCTGAGAAGTTCAAAAATGAGTATGATTGCATTTTATCGTTATCAAGTTCCCTTTTAATTTTTCTACCCTCTGTAGTCAATCAGTCAGCATTTGTTAACTGGTGCTACTAACCAACATGTACCAAAAGCTCACTGTCTCTCATTTCCTGTGTCACAGAGGCTGCGAGGAAAAAAGCATATTTAACACAGTTAATTTTCGTGTGTTCAAGAAAGAGAGAGAAAGAGACAAACAAGAGAAAGATGAATTGGGGTTGTTCAAAAGGTACTAAATGACTCTGCTCTTTTCTCCTTATGCATTACAGTTTTCCTTTATGAAAAATTTATTTTCTGCACCTAACATATTTTAAGAATATCTTCCTAATTACCTCCAGCTTATCTAAAGGTTAATCCTGTTGCTTCTTAAAAACCTGTATAAAAGTGTGACGATGTGAATGTGAGAGCACAGGACAGCTTTGCTCATGGGACCGGCATCTCCAAAGGGAGTGTGGACAAGTCTCGCCATCTGAAAAGGGAGCTTTAAAACAACAGAAGCCACAACACAGAGATTAGAAAGCCTTACAAATTTTAACTGAGTTGTGTGTAAATTTAAAGAGAAATGGAGACCTAAAATAATTCTGCTGACAACTGAAATTTTTTAAAAATGTACCAAAAACCACATCAGCCTCAACTATATCCCTGTTTCTTGTGAAAACTGACCAGAATTGCATGGATTAAAAAATTGGCTTGATTCAATTCTCCACGTACTTGACACAGCCCTGAAAAATATAGATATATGCTTACCCGCATACACAAGAAATATTTATTTCTCAAAGTACTTCCAATTTTAGGAAAGCATTACCCCACAATTGCTGATCTCTTGGACTATAAGCATATATATCACCCTCTACCACAATTAAAGCATATCTTGAAAGAAACAGCCCTCCTTGTACCTATCCCCAAATGACTATAAAGGATAAATTCTTCTGAAATATTTATTGTAATACATGAATTGTAGTTTTAAAATAAAGTGAGCTACTGAATCCTATGCTCTCTGATATTGTACAATTCATTTTTTTCATATTTCCTGTGTCTATTTCCAAGGCAATACACACATTTTCTAATTTTCCTATGAAGTTATGATGCTTTGTGATAGTTCATAATGTTTAGATACAGTAAAAAGGATAGATAGCTTTCTATTTACATCTGAAATGGAAAGTCTGGAAAGGTACCAGTTCTGAGAACAATACCTGCTGATTCTGATAGGCCGTAACAGTCGTGAAGACAGTTTCTGGAAAGGAGAATGCTTTCACTCCCTCACCAGACGGCACAGGCTTGACAGGAGAAAGATCATCTCCGCAGTCTTTACGGATGACATGGACGCGTGGTTGGTACTTGTGCATAGAATGAAGAATAATCTATGGCGAGGAAAGAAAAGCCAAATGTATCAGGAATCTTTGCCCAATCTCAACACCATGATGAAATAGTTAATGTGTAAAATGTATCCCAGTTGGAAATAAAAATTTCCAAGGATGCAGAAATGCCAATTTAATAAAGTATATCAAAATTGGAAAAGAAGGGCTTGGAAGTTATTTGTAAAATGTGCACAAAAATACACAAGAAAAAAATCATTATTTTGATGCAACCCTGTGTACAACCATGTAAACTTAACCTCAGATTCATAAGTATTTTGCCTATAATGAGCTGAATGGAACACAGAGTCCAAACCAATAAAACTAAAAGTGAGTTTGAAATGATTATTTAAATTCTACCACACCCATCCCCTAAAACAATAAATATTCGCACACCAAGGTTTACTTAAGAGAACAGTCTTCCTCTATTAATGACTGCAACATGTCTATTTAGGGGCAAAAGGAATTTTAAAGACAGCCCAGAGTCTGCCATGTGTGCAGCTCACAAAGCCTCTGATTTGTCTGCAGAGACCCGTGTCCATGCCTCCATCACAGCAAAGCCTCCAAAACCCAGGTACCTGGGGATTGAAAAGCCGGCATTCTCGGACTGCTGGAGGAATCTTATCATATGCTTCAACTATATTCTACCTTCTACCCACTCATGAGAATTCATCCTAAGGCAATATTTAAAATCCAGGAAAGCCTTCCATTACAAAGATGGGCAGTGAACCACTTATAACAGTGGAGAAACTATGAAGCGCTTGCATGAGAAGATTGGTTGAGTTCATGAAAGGCAACACAACTGGATATGGTATCATTCAGTCATTTCTAATTACTGTTTAGTAAAATTTCAACCACATAACAAATTCTTCTTTTTAAATCTTACCTGATAAAAAAGGATCCAAGTTGTTCATAAACTTACCACAACTATGTAAAAACAGGCAGTAAAAGGGACCCATCCAAAGATATGAACAGTGATCATCTCTGGATGATGGGATTATGGTGAATTTATTGTTCTTTATATGTTTCATGTTTTCAAGGTTGAGGAGGCAGAATAAAGAAACAGCCTCATCCAAGGAGGTTTTCTATTTGCTGCTGAGACTATTTTCAGATATTTATTAATGAGTTTAGTTAATAAGCCTCTATCTTTCCTTAGCTACACAATTTGAATTCAGGTTTTGGAGTGTTAGGAGCGCTTACACAGAAGCCTTGGAAAAACTCCGTGGTTGACCTGCCTTATATGCTTTTCAGAATTCAGGCAGTTCAATGAGCCAAATGCAGAATCTTTGGTCAGCCCCCCCACAAAAGCCCTGTACCCGGAGAGCATACTGCTGCCGTAAGAGAATGTCTTTACATTCTGGCAGTAACCGGCACAGTGTTTAGTTTAGTTTTGTTTTGTATTTTTACTCTAAAATAGTTTTTCTATCCATAGAGCAGATACCTGGACAGCAGATGCACTTGAGGGAGGGGCAGCATAAGTATGAGGAGAGGAGGAGAGGGCATGGCAGCCCCTGATCACCTGGGGACAAACACACGAATCTGCAACCCCTGGAGAAGTCTCTTTCCAAGTCTAAAAAAGGCCAGGGTTTCAGCCAGCCTTCAGTGCTCACAAAGAACAACACGTGAAAAGGACCCACGGACAGAGACAAGGGGGCTGTGGCTGGGAGGGATGGGAATTGACTGTGGGAGGTGGGGGTGGATAGGGCTGAGGAGAGTAATGGGCTAAAAAATGCGGACAACTGTAATTGAACAACAATAAAAAAATAAAATGAAATAAACTAGTAAATAGAGCGTGCTACTTGCAGGAAGGATAAGTATTACTTTGCAAAATATTCTTTTCTGTGTATGTACGTGCACTAGGTCATAACATAAAGTGTGTCTTTGGCTGTGAGTCAGCTAAAAAGTCTGAAAAACACAGAAGCAAGCTTTAATTCTAGTGATCGTCAACTTCCAGAGCAGAAGGAAAACTGTAGAAAATCACTTCACATTAAACGAATAATACATGCACAGCTAACTCCAGAGGACTAGAATGAACTGACTTGAAATGAAGGAAACAAAAACTGGTCTGAGTTTCTGTTTATCAGTCAATGAAAAGGAGGTTTTTGTTTTATGAAGTCTTTGTTTTCTCAAGCAGATTTCTCCATATAGCTACACCCATATCTGCACACTAAAGGACAGCTGCCAATAATAATCTAAAGATTAATGAAGCAAAATGTACTTTTCAATATTACTTATAGGACTTTAATATATCCTTGGAAATTTTTAGGGAATGCTAAACAAGCCTCAGTTCTTCTTATAACACTTCATTACTAACACAAACTTGTAACACAAACTTATAATGATGAGTGGTCTATAATATTTTGCTTATTTAATAGAAGAAGTAGAGCAAAGAGAACCACTGGCCTTATAAACAAGGAGACCACAATGATATTGCCCATCACTAAAACTCAAATAATTATATCTGATCTGCATGTTTCATGCTCTCTGCTCTGTTTAGAGGGATCTCTTTACTTTTGGGGATTGCCTATTAGTGCTAATATCATGTGGGCACATGTCCATAATACAGAATGCAGCTTTGCAGATTAAAACACACTTTTTTTTAACTTTTAAGACACTAGGCTTGAGTCAAATGAAGCACGATATCATTTATTTCTGATATGATGGGTCTAAAGTTCCTGTGGTTTGACAGATATGACAGCTGAACCTTCTCAAACAGATCAACAGGGAAACACTACCTGCTGGTTCCGGAAATGCTTCTGGATTACCTAAGTATTGCAACACGTCAAGCAAAGCACCAAGAAAGAGCAGATAACAAAAACCTGACTCCCTATATTTTTGGTGATACCAACTACCAAATCAATTTAAATGGTAGGGGTCAATGCAAAATATTCTTTTTTTGTAAGAACACCAGGTTGCAAGCTCCATAGCAAGGTGACCTTGGTTTTGTTTCAGGCATGATGGTGTATATAAAGCACTCCTTACAAATACATACTTTCAAGTTCACCAACTCATTTGACTCACACAAAATTCTCTGGGAACTGGGAGCACAAAAAAAAAAGAAAAGAAAAGAAAAAGAAAGAAAAGAAAACTAAGCCTCACAGAGCCAAAGTGATTTGCCCATGAACATGAATGTGTTGGGCCTCTAAGTTGTTTAAATTCTTTCCATTGAGGAGATCGTAGCACTCTCCCCTGTAGTATCTTGCTTCCCCATCGCATTCTCAAGCAGAAATAAGAATAGGGTGAGGACAAACTTAGAGCTAGGCTGCCTCTATATCATTCAATCCTCAGCAGCTAGGAAAACAGACCCTTTCACAGATACCCTGGCTACGGCTGCCTGGGCGAGCTTCCTTCCAAAGCACTGTGGGTACAAGTCCTGCTGAGGTTTCAGGGGCACCTGTTAAATGGCTTCTGATTCTTCAGGAAAATGATCATCTAAATGCTTCCCTCCAGACAGCAAGTTCCAGGTGAATAGCAAAACATGCACATGATGAGAAGGAAATACCCATTAACCATCTGCACATGGGTAGCACATTAACCATCTGCGCTTGGGTAGCCCAAGGACCAGTCTTTTTTTGCATACAGTCCAACATAAATCTGGTGCTAGATTCCTCAAAGACCGAGTAGGATTTATAAAGTCTTCACAACATTCAAAGATTAGCTGTGGAGCAGTGGGACATTTCCACTCTAGATTCTCACCAATATTCCTTTCCAAAAAATCCCTTGTATTTGGAAAAATGCAAAGTCACTTTGGGGGAAACCCAATGACACATAATCTCAGATCTCATGCAGTCCTAGGTCCAGTCACAGCCCGGTGAGAATCTGATTTCTATAATCACTCGAGGTTTAATAAAATTATGGGTCTGCATGGAGGTCTCAAGTCACCATGTTGGACACCTGTATATCTTTAGCAGAGTAAAACTGAGAACAGGGAGGACAAAAAAAATGAAAGCAATTTAGGAAGCAAATCAGAAAATAACTTCTCATTTAAATCTACAGCTTGATTAGTTAGAGACTAGTATCACTTCCTTTATAACTAGGGGAGGGGGCCCTCAACAATGGCAGAGGGGTGAGTCCCTGAGAGGTCCCTGCATGAGGAAAGGGATGACTGAATTGAAAAGTCCCACCATAATGGTACTACTGTCCTCCTAGACCCGAATCACATCAACAATAGAATAAGAAACAAATTCCTAACCTCTAACCTAAAGTCACTGGGGTCATCAAACTGAGTAAATAAGCACGACAGACACAGTCTTCATGAAGCCTCCCCAGTCTCTCCTGGCCGGAGGAGTGTGGCATCTGTACTTCTCTGAGCTGACAGTGTGTCTTCTCTCCCCGCCAGGCTTGAGGATCACCAAAGGCAGAGACGATGGCTTTTTACCTCATACTACATTTTACAAAGTCTTCAAAAATATCTTTGTTAAATAAGTAACAAAAAAGAGCATTTTCCTTCCTACACTCTCTTCTAGTATCAACTGATACACACATTTTTACCATTTGCAAAGGCAATTTCCTTGCTTCCAAAATGCACAGATATGTATCTTCCTCTCCCTATTCCCCACACACATTAATTACCTCCCTTAAAGTATTACATCCTACCACAACCTCACAAGAAAAGTTTCCCTGGTAGATGACACACTTATCTGGATTTTGCCTCTTTTATGCAATGTTTTTGCTTTTCTTAATAGTAAAATATAATTATGTAGTTATAAACAACTGTGTTTCAATTTGTAATCTTTTGTGTTTTAACCAAATGCTGTGTGTTCATTGTATGTGTCAACCTGACTAGGCCATGGCACCTATGTATTTGGCCAAATACCAGTCTGAATGTTGCCATGAGGTGTTTTGGCTTTTTTTTTTTTTTAAAGATAAACTCAACATTTAAATCTGCAGACTTTGAGTGAAGCAGATTACCCTCCATATTGTGGGTGGGCCTCATCCAATCAGTTGAAGGCCTTAAGGGAAAAGGACTGAGGTTCCCTGAGGAAGAGGGAATTTTGTCTCCAGACTGCCTTCAAACTTAAGCTACAACATCAACTCTTTCTTGGGTCACCAGCCTGCCAACCTATCCTGCAGATTTTGAACCTACCAGCCCCCAAAATTGCATGAGCCAATTCCTTAAAGTGAGTCTCTCTCTATATGTTTATACACATCCTATTGGTTCTGTTTCTCTAGAGAATACTATTTAAAAAAAAAGTCTAGTGAAATTACAAAATTAAAATCATACAAATAAATTACTATATATATTAATATTACAGATTTTAGATATTAGATATAAATCCAGTAATCTGATCTGAAAGAATTAGAATTACTAAAAAAACTATATTAATTTAAATTATTAATGACAGTTTACACCTTATCTATGACAGTATATCATTTTTAGATCAAATTATCTCTTTAAAAGATATATACTCAAACTGTTGACCTCAGTAAAGTGGAGTATTTAAACTTTTTAAAACAAGTAACACTTAATGACATTTATTTTTAAACTTTTTATTCCAAAAAAATAAAAGATCTCTCAGTGAATGCTGGCAACATATCACAGTTCACTCCCTCAATGAGACAGAAGTAAGTAGTATTTCACTGAAGTCAGGTGAAAAGTAATTGGTACAACTTGATTGTGTAAATAAAGAAGAAAAATGAAGTAATGCATTAAAATGTAGGTCATGAAGTTGGATTCGGAGGTAAAATCTACTATGTCACCTTTCCAATTCTGTTTTAAATCATAAAAGGTAGCAAATAAGCAAAAACACTGGCAAAATGAGATAGATGCATCTGAAAATCTACATACTGCCTTTGTACCACGATGAAATTTGTGCTTGAACATTTTCATTAAGGTCAATTGCTTAAGTTATTGTCTAGCAACTTGCAAATCATCCTGTCATCATAGTATTACTAATTTACAACAGTTTGCATTTTTGTTTTAAAAGATTGCTCATAAATATGCTATCTTTGTCACCCCTTTAAGAAATGAATTGGTTGATATTTATTCTATGTATAATGTACTAGTCAAAAGGCATTTTAATCTGGCATCAATCAAAACCCTCTCAAATAACAGAAACCTAATAGAAATGCTAGCTTTGAATGGAAATCAGCATGTATCCAGAGTTACTCATTTATTAAAATAATAATGTAGAAATATTGCCTATGAACAATAATGCCTAAAAATTAAATAAGGTGTTAAAATGACTGTATTATTGGAATGGCTGACTTTGACTTACATACCATATTTCAGCAGTTTTAAGACTAAAAGAAATTATTATTTTTACATATTTTGACACATTAGATGTCATTACAAAACAATTGGGAGTTTGCAGTTGGAACATTATTGAGAAGTAATAAGCCTCAACTGGGAAAAAAGCCGATGCAGGCAGGACACAATAAATCATTATTCCAGTTAAACAAATTGTATTCATATTCAAAGTATGATAATTGGCACCTCATAGGAGTTCAAACAAATGTTTTTGTTGAACAATCTGCCTGGGCTTCTTTCATTCTAGCACACGTGCAATATCTAGTTTTAATCTTTAAATGCTTCATAGGAGCCCTGGCTAGTGTAGCTCAGTAGCTCAGTAGCCACATCAGCGGACTGAGCTCAGGCTGCAAACCAAAGGGTCACCAGTTCCATTCCCAGTTAGGGCACATGCCTGGGTTGCAGGCCAGGTCCCCAGTAGGGGGCATGTGAGAGGCAACCACACACTGATATTTCTCTCCCTCTCTTTCTCCTTCCTTTCCCCTCTCTCTAAAAATAAATAAATAAAATCTTAAAATAAATAAATACTTCATAGGATACTCTGGCCCCAAGCATAGTCTCTGATGCAATTATCATCTTGATTTTGCACAGCTTATTATACACATACTAATCAACCAGGAGAGAAATATTATTGATTTAGAAGAGCTAATTTCCTGCAGTCTGGCACAGTACGGATGAGGGTGCACCATCCAACAGCAGTGAATTTTGGAAGCCAGCTACTCACATGGCCTTGGTCATCCAGTTCATTGTTGGTGAGCTTGAGCTTGTCGAAGCTGATCACTTGTCTCATCCAAGTCTCTCCTGAGGCAGGCGAGTCTGGATGAATGTACACCCGGGGTGGCACAGGGGAGTCAGCATTTCCAGCCACCATCCACTTAGAGCTGTGGTAAACATACCTAAAAGACAATGACAGAGCTCAGCATGTGGACTATTGCTATCTTGGAATTTCCAACTCAGTAGAATCAGACAAAGTTTTAAATCTAAAATATGATGATGTGCTCTTTACATCCAATGTATAGAAACTAAGATTTTGACAACTTTCAAAAACTCTCTGAGGCAGCAATCGGCCTACTGACCACAAAGTGGTATGTTAAGGGCTTAGTGAAAATATGCATACTATCACCACCATAAATATAAGTATCCTGATTCTGAAGAATCACACTCATTCATGTTAGACATTCGGTCTACGTTCTGATGTTTCCCATTTTTCATCTGGAGAGTCAATTGACATGAGCAACTATTAGGTTGTCAAGGTCACCTTTAAGTCAATCTCAAAAATACATGAAAGTTATATCTAGAAGTGCCCCACTTCCTTCATCACTTCCCATTTTAGGCTTATGTACAGGCTGATGAGATAGACAACAGAAAGGCATGGGGAAATTGTCAGAAGTTTTAGTAACTTTTATTTTCAGGGCAAAAAAGTTTTATCTATTATCATTTAGAATTACTTTTTCTAATTCTATTCCACTATAAAGTAAGGATAAAGTATTCAGTTTAATTTTAGAAGTTTGTATAATCATAAAATGTAGAATTTTATCTCCTATATTTTTCTTTCTTAACTGTTATAAGAAAATTCTGTAAATAGCTTTTAAATATCACTAAAAAAAGTATACATAAAACTTTGAAAATTATGGCATATATAATATTACTCTCCTAATTACGAGACAAAACATCCTATTCTGTTTGTGTCAAAAATATTGACTTTAAAAATAATACATTTAAATCACAATGCTTTAAGTAATAAAATCATAATATTTAACTCTACATCCAGATGATTATTTATTAGTGCTAAATTAAAATACACTAATTCAAAAACTAGAAACTAGTATGTCAATGACTGACTTAGAAGAGGATAGAAAATAAAATTACTTTGTATATTTAGGTGTTTTTATTCCATTTGTGTTTTAAAATATGACATAAAATGTAAAGCAATAATTTACAAATAGTCTCAGAGAATTCTACCTGTGTAGTATATAGATTTCTTTTTTAAATAGCATGGAACATTTTCATCACATCTCTGGTAAGACTTCAGTTTCAACTATGGTCACATATTTCATTCTATTTTGAGCTCAATATGCCTCCTTTAATTCCTCTTCTTGGATAAAAAATACATAGTCACAAAATTAAGAACAAGTGTTTTTATTCCCTTTTTGGTGTAGTGTAATTTTAATAAAAAGTTCCTAAGTGCATAGGCTTTTTTGAATATTAATTGTACATTCTAATAAGTTGCAATCATTTTTACCTTGACAAAATAGTGTTCTCTGATAGCAAATTTTTTTGTCTTTTTAGTGTTTTTTTAACACTAACAGAAAAGAGTTGGAAAATCAAATGCAAATCTTGGAAATGCAAAAACTACAACAACTGCACTATGGACAAAGAGTTATTACCAAAATAAATAGAGTAATATACTCTATCAATTGAAAAAGTATGAGTATTGAGCAGTTTAAAAACCTATACCCACTAAGAGAACAAATGTTATGTGCTACATATTCTTTGTGAAACACTGTAATTACAAATGCTAAAAACAAATTTCTTGGGAAGTAATGTAACAAAGCAAATTTATGTTTTATAACTTGATCATTTAAAAATGTGGCATCTTAATACTAATACTTGAAATTATTCTTGCTTTATGTGAAAATAATAAGAATCAGTTAGGTAAAACAAACCATCCAACCTATATGGAAGAGATCTAGAGGAAGAAATATGAGATAAACTTAGAAGAGAAAGGAATAATTTCTAAGCTCATTAAGAACTACATTATTTTCCTTGGCATGAAACCCATATTAGAATATGGATTTTAAACCAAGTATATTTAAAAAATAAACTTCAATGCCTTCTAACTTCTCTCATGCAGTAGATAATCTTAGCAAAACTCCCTGGATTATTTAATTAAGTAATATAACCTATACACAAAACACAAATAATAAACCTGTCCTGTTTATTAACCATTTTTTAGTATCCCACATGTGCCTGTACTAATTAAATAGATATACTTTGACACCATAAACCTTTTTCCAAAATTCAACTCCCTAAATTTTAAAAAGTGATAAAAACCAAATCTGATTTCATTTAAAAACTTACCAAATACAACAACGAAACAAAACCAAAGAAAACCAAAATTTAGAGCAGCATTTCCTGGCCTTCCACTCAAAATCTCCTTTTTTAAATGTTAGCATTTTTAACTCCTCAGAAAAATAAAAAGCATCATCATTAAAAATTACTGATTTGCTTAATTGCAGAAGAAAAAGAGCAAAGATTATTGAAGAACGTATATCTTTTCCAACTTTACTTGATGTCTGTATAGATATATTCTCTTTCAAAATCTAAATACTACAGATTATTAACTACTAAGCAAAAACAACACTAAGATAATTAATTCATTACCAATTTAAAGATGTCTTAATATCATAATCAATTATAAAATTTTATTTTTCTAAATTGTAAAATATCTTTAATCATTTTCTCAAGTAAAGAGGAAAAGCTTTCAGACAGGTACCATTTTGAATGTAACCAGATAAAGAGAATTATTTAAAGATAAAAATCACAAAGAAAATAAACATTTTACTAAATATTATGTATATGTACAAAGTTAACATTTCCTCTCAAAATTCTAATCAAAATGTGAATTTGATATTCATTTGGTTTAGCAACACTAAGCTGGACCCTATTAAAAGGCTTCAGTACTGAAAGAGATTTCTGTATCTATGAAAAGCAAAACAAAAATTAAGTTTCCACATTTACTGTAAGAAAAGGCATCCTCTGGGCTACTAGATCTGAAGGGTACTAGATTATGGATCCGGGGATTCTACAGGCTTTTGGAAACAAACATCATAGTTACAGACCAAACAGACATAACCTAGTGTCTTCTTTCCTTTTGTACCCATCCAATCACTGTACCTGTATCTTTTGTTGTCCACTGGCACAATATCCATGGCAATATAATATTGCTGATGAGGGTCTAATCCTGAGATCTTCACTCTCATTGCTGGAAACATGCGCCTAGGCACAAGGGAGGAAAGAAGAAAGGATCTGGCTTTTGTTTTTCTTTGTGATTACACATGGAGAATGAGTAAGCAAAGAAACCTTGAGAATCTCTATTTTTCATATAAGCTAATTTGTAGCATTCACTTTGGTAATTTAATTCAAAGAATCAGAACACTGGGCATAGCAAAACTGAGGCTTTCAAATGTAATTGGCTGTAGCCTATACTGGTGTTCTGTGTTTACCGAAATGTCAGTATAGCTAAAAGCAAAAGAATTTTATACACTGAAGGAGTAAAGGCACTAAAGGAAGCACTTTTTTAAAAAAAATAAGCAAATTTACCTTAATAATACAATCAATAAAATGTTCCAAATGGTAGAAATAGAAATTTTGAATTTCTGAGAGTGATAAAATATATTATAATGTGAAACTTTAAAAGGGTTATAAAACCCCACAAGGAGCCAATGTGCCATGCTATAACCAAACAATATGTTCTTTATTGAGACAGGACTTCCTGTCTGCAGCATGGTAAAGGTGAAGTGCAAAAGTTGCTCTAAATTTGAAAGGTATAGTAAAACTTCTTTATTGAAAGCAGAAACTAAACACAATGTATATTTACCAAATCATTCCTTCCCCCACCATAACCTGATAATACTTTCCTATTTAACCACACTTACTCAGAACACTGCTAATTAAAACAAATGAAAATCGGAATTTCTCTTGGTGTCCCATAGATAAGTATCATAGGAGATGCTAAACTAAATGCACTATCTTTTTAAAAGGGCACAGTAGCAAGGAATACAACAGCAATTTTTTGTGTATAACAAAACAAATAGAGCAGTTCTTTCTTTTAAAAAATCTTTCATCTAATGACTTATGTCCGGGACCCTTCCAGCTAATCTAATTTTTGCTCATTTACCTTATAACATGGATTTTAGTACTGTTATTTACCAATTTTTTTTCTGTAACAATAATGCCATTAAAGAGCACTTGCACAAAAAAAGAAAGTCCATTATTCCTAACTAGGCATGAGAACAGTTTAATACGCTGGCTGTTTTAGTGTTATTTCTGTGCACCTGTAAGATAAAGAGTAAAGGTCTTTAACTACATCCTTTATAAGACAACTGTTGCTTTGTGTTGTTGAAGGCTGAATTTGGATCATTAATAATAGCTCTGTGAAAATGTAGAAGGTAGCATATGGATTCAATAAAATATGTTTTTGTAATTTCTAATAAGTTTGGATACTTTTATGCTACCCAGGTTTTTGCCATGTGTACTCCCTAAAAGAGATGTGTGTGCTTTTTACGTTCCTTTTAAGGAAGATATTATTCATAGATTTCAATGCACTAAATGAACTGAAACCTTTAAAATACAAATATTCTCCAATTACTGTGATCTGACCAACAAAATCCATTTATTTTACTAACTGATATGTAAATTTCACTTTCAAAAATGGATAAAACTACTTGCAATATTTTTTAAAGAATTCTTCAGCAAACTTAGACTAATGTGTTGGATTCCATTTAGGAAAAAAATATTAACTACATAACTGTAGATCTACAAAGTACTTTTTAAAAATCAGGGTAACCAATTTTGAAGGAATTAAGCTTGTGTTACGGGAGATTCCAGTAATTTTTCATCCTAGTCGAATATCAAAATAGCACAACACACCATGTTCTCACATTTCAAGGAGATCTTTCGATAAAGAACCGATGTGTGGGTTTCAATCTGAAAAAGGAAAATTATAGTTTGCTAAAGAGTAAACTGCCTTTTTAAAAGGCGGGGGCCTGGGGCGAGGTAATGTGTTCCATAGTACCAGAAGCGAGAACTGGAGTCTAAATAAACGCCTGGACAAATGTAAATATGAACGCGAATCTTAACCACCCTGCAGGCAGAGTATCAGTCGAAACGGCTACCCCATTGGCAGTGACAGTGACTTTCTCCTGAGCATCCATCCAACAAGAGGGCGGTCGGACTGTGCCCCTCACCGACAGCACTCCGGGGTAGGCAGGCAAAGCCTGTCTCAAAAGTGAACCAATACCCAGGGCCTTGTCCGGTCTGTACGGAAACGCTAACCAGAGACACCCCCCGCCCTTCCTAACCCACCCAAAGGGTTCGGTGCGGCCAGGGCCGAGGGCCAATCGCGCCAGCTCGCCCTTTACCTGCCCGCCTTGGTGATGATCATCTCGGTGCCGATCTCGTGAAAGCGCTTCCAGAGCTCAGCTCCCTGAAGATCCACCCGCGGGGCCTGCGGTGAGGGCAGCGGGGTCCCGGGCCTGGCCAGGGCGGGCACCGGGGAGCCCTTCCGGGAGCCTCCCGGGGACGCCAGTGGGGAACCGCCCTGGACGAAGCCATCCTCACAGCCTCCTGGGCAGCAAAGAGTAGAGAGGGGTAACCGGTGAGGGCCTCGGAGGGCAATCCTGATGGGAAGACAGACCTCGGGAGGGAGGCTGGGGGTAGGTAAAGGACCAGGAGAAAACGGGAAACTTTCCTGTGGTGATGTCCTTCTAACAAACAGGTCTATCGTTAAACACCCGCACTGCCCGCCAAAGAGACGCTCGACGCTCAAGTGGGGCCCCCTCGGCCCCCAAGTCCCCAGTGCACCCCGCCTCCGCGCGGTCAAGGCCCAAAAATAAGTTTCGCGCGGCCACTGGAATTTGGGATGCGCGCCCGATGGAGCTTGAGTCGGGTTCCCGAGTTCAGATTCCCAGGGCAGACCCGGACTCACCCCGCGCCCCGAGCGCACGCGGCGAAAACGCCTAGTGCTGGGCGCCTGGTGCTACGAGTCAGGGCCTCGCTTCTCAACAGGCGTCTGATGCGCCTGGCTCTGGGCTGGGCCGAAGGCATCCTCTAGAAACACCACAGGTTCCGCTCGCGCCAAACTCCCGGGTCGCCCTGAGCGAATTAGCCAAACAGCTAAGGACCGAGAAGAGCGCAAACAGCGAGCCCACGGTCGCGGTCGGCCTGGGCCGCGGGAATCAAGCAGGGAAGGGCAGGGAATGGCTCAGCTACCCCTCGGGAAACCACGTTTGCAAATACGCCGCCCTCTTCCTGGTTTGCCCAAATGGCTCAGGGCATTCGTTCCGGTTTGGGAGGCAGTTATGCCGTCGCTCTCTCCACCTCCACGCTTTTAAAAGCTAGGAAAGAAAACAGAGCATCTACAGGCTGAAACCCCAGTGCGGCAGACGCGAAAAGCACAGATCTGCCCCGCGGAGCGCCGCGAACAGCAGCCGCAGAGCGCGCGGATCGCCGAGCGGGAGGCGGCAGCAGCCAGAGGTGCGAGGCTGGAAGCGGCGTTCTAATCGTCTGGAGGACGACGCGAGTTGCAGGGCGACAGCCAGCGGGGCAGCGGCGAGCCTCGCGCCCGGACACCCACGGCTAACGCACTAACAGCTGAGCTGCCTCGGGAGCGCAGGAACAGCGAACTCGCGCACGCCCACGACTCGCAGAAGTTCAGGTCCTCCGCCGCTGCGCGGGCCGGCGGAACTGGGGAGGGTACGCGCCGCGAAGAAGTTGGGTGGCAAGCGGCCGACTCACCCGCGGCTCCGCGGGAGCCGCAGCTCAGCTCCAGGTCCGCGCAGCTCCGGGCGGGCCCGGACGCCGCCCCGGCCGGCGGCGGGAGCGCAGCGCCTTCGTCTCCTTCCGAGGAGCCCTTTTCGCCGCCGCGGCTGCAGCCTCCGTCATCTACGGCCCCGGCCGCCTCTTCCGCGCCCAGCTTCCGCCGTTTCTTCTGAAGCTGTTGCTGCTTCTCCGCGCCGATCAGCGCCTCCACGGAGAAGGCGTGCGCTTTAAGGCTTAACATGCTGCACGGCGAGCCCCTCCGCTTCTCGGCCATCCCCGCCGCCAGGCGCCCGCCCGCCCCTCGCTCATATACACTCACGCTGGCACACGCGCACACTCGCTCTCCTTCCCCCTCCAAAATTTGAACGACTCTTGGGGCCTCCCGCGGGCCGAGATCTGCCCCCTTCCCCGCCGCGGGCAAAAAAACAAATTTGGCGTTTCCTCTTTCTCGCTTGTGTTGGGATCCGAGGAACTAACAACGGGCCCGCCAAGTTTCCCTTCCTCGGTCTCTCGAGCGCTCTCTCTCACTGATGCACTCCTTCGCTCCCACCCCTTCCACCTCTTCCTGCTCTTCCAAGATCTGCCTCGACTGATGCGCCAAAGAGCACTAACATGGGTAAAAAACACTCTGCGGACACAAATTAGGGATTGTAATTGAAATTTGTTGCCTTGATCTGTCAGCACTTCCAGTCAGGAGAGCGGTGGGAAGAACTTGCTCATTAGTGTCAATAAAGCGGCGGGGGTGGAGTGCCGGGCCCTGCCAATCACCGCGAAGGCTGGCCAGTCAGGAGGCGCCGACTCCACGCAGCCCGCGCCCACTTCCTTACAAGGTTGCAAAAAACCTAGAGCGAAAAGCGCCGCCGTCTGGCTTGGACGTGCCAACCCCGGGAGATGAACAGGGTCAGCCTCCTTGCGTCCAGCCCCGTCCAGCCCCAGTCCCCCCGGCGTTCCTCACTAGGACCTGGAACCGCTGAGGCGTCTGGCTTTAAACCTAGATGATCACCAAGTTAAACTATCAAGAATATTTTTTAAAACCTTAAACTCCCTTATCGGTTAATATTGTTACAACTCAGAACATTTCGAGGAGCAGGGACAAGTCACATCCTCCAGGCCCCCCCTTTTTTTTTCTCATTTAAACATTCCTGCGCCTACTCTTTGCCTGGCAAGGCACTAGGCGTGCTTATTTTTTGTTTGTTTGTGTTTTATTTGGTGGATTTTTCTTGGGGAGGGGTAGTGGGAATCAAGGTGTATTTGAATTCATTATATTTATGAGAACAAAATAAGCTCAGCTTCTCATAGGAGCCCTTTTCTTACAAGCATAATAGTTAAAAATGTAGGTCGTTGGATTTAAATTGTGTGACTTTAATGATGAGGACTTAGTTTTAAAACCCCTAAAATATTTGCAAAGTGAAATAAGTTTTAAGATGCAATTAAATTTCTCATTGCAGTGTTTTTAAATGTTTCTGTGATTTAATCTAACTTCAGATTTGTCCTGCTTTGGACAATTTGCCGTTTTCCCCTTCAGGTTTTTAAAGAGCCAGCTTGTTTCTTTTTTAAAACAAAATTTTTAGAAAGAACATCAATTTTTAGGCAAATGCTAGTGAACATATATCTGTACAGTTTTGTAACTTCACCTCGACTTTTTGTCAGGATTAACAAAAAATGGGTTTGGTTTAACTACAGCAAATTTCTGTGGAATAAAATTCATGATGCATATTACTCTTAAATCTTTGATATAAAACAGACGGCAAAGGATTGTTTTTCCTCTCCCTTGCTCAATTCAACCTCCACAACTCTTGGCTACCCTATTATCTCTGACTTCTCTTTAAGCTTTCAGTAGGGTGATTCAGGGAGTAGTTTTGCCTCTTCGATCGTTTTACTGAAGCTCGGGGAACGCGAGCTTCCTCCAAGACAACCTTCAGAGCTGGAACCGGAGCTGGCGCGTCCAGACGCCCTCCTGTTCTCGCCGCGGGGTAGGGTCCGACAGCCTCGGGGTCAAAAGGGATTCTGTGACACTCTTAGTGGAGAAGCCCTTTTAAAGGCTTGAGAGATGGATTCAACTGGGAGGAGTGTTTTGCATTTGTAAAAAAAAAAAAAGAGGGCTTTGCAAATGACACCGTAGGGCCTCCAAACTCCGCGGCGCCCCAGGCGGGTATTACAGCTTTTAAAGCGCAAACTGGGGTTCTGAAGCCTGGTCGAGTGCTGGCTAGGGCCTGCGAGAGCAGAGGACGCCTGGAGGTCTTGGGCCGGGAGTGGGAGTGGGTTAGGAAGAGGCGGGGGGCGGCGGGGGAGTAGCGCAGACAGAGCAGGAAGCTGCGCTCGGAACAGTGCGCGGCCAAGGAGTCTGTGGCTAGTATCAGTGGTCAGACAGAGCGAAGGGTCTTCCTCTAGGCCCAGGATCTTGGTAATCCGGAGCTGGAGCGACCCTTGGCTCTTGCGAGCCAACCTTCAGGCTCGGAGTCTCGGAGGCGCTGAGGCCGAGGGCTGGAGTCACCGGGATCTCAGGCCTACTGGAGCCCAGCAGCAGGGCTAGGAGGAGCTGCTGGTACGCAGAAACCGGAGCCCCCCTGGGACTATCGCAGTTTGCAGAAGCGAAGCTAGCTTGGTAGACAGGTTCTTGTCCATTTGTACTTTTCGCAGCTCAGTCGACATAGAAGGGACTACCCGAGTCTGCAGGATTCTTCCAGGATCATGCAGACCCAAGGCCTACTTGCAGGATTCTTCCAGGATCATGCAGACCCAAGGCCTACTCAACGCTTCCGACACTCCTTTCCCCTTTCCTCTGGACAGCAAGGAGCGCAGATCCCAGAAGGCGCGAACGCCTGGGAAACCGTGTCCACATAGACGACAAGCTGGAAAGCCGAGCCTCAAAGATACCCACAGTGCAGGTAGACTGTGTCCCTTAGAAATAATCCAGGTGTGCACTGGACTCTGGGAACAAGACGAAGGCGTGGCTCCCCTTAGTCAAGGTCTAGCTGGACTGGACTTTTCGGAACATTGACGGAGCTGCACCGCCGCTGGCCGCCTCACGCAGCCCTGGAATCAGGCTCAGACTCTGGAACCCAACAGGAACAGCAGCCATTCCCCCCACCGACCGCCCTCCCATCTCCCAGCCCAGGTTAAGCGGCGGATCTCAGACCTCACCATGACCTGACCTTCGCTCTCGAAGTGTGGGAGCCAAACCTCTTTGGAGAGCTGGAGGGGAGAAGGTCGGAGACTGCGGGAGAGCTGAGTCTTGGCCTTTGGAGTGATGGCAAAGCTATCGACCTAAAGAGGCGTTTTCTCAAAAGC
>PVKM010022154.1:0-22042 GCA_004027735.1 Carollia perspicillata
TTTACATGCTAGAAGATAAATAATAAACTAAATCCTGTCATTAAATTATCCCTTCATTTTTCTTAATCCCCTGGGTGATAAATCTGATTTTACAACAGCATTTAGTATAAATTGATTTTTTTAGTAAGGAAACTATTTTAAATACTTTGGATAGAAATAGATTGTCCTGGGTAGTGCATCACCCACGACTTCAAGATACAGTGGTCCTATTAATGTAGCTTTACATTAAGACTGGCATTAATTAACTGAGGATGTCAAGCAGGCATTTTGCAAACCAGCACTGATTCTGTGAAGCTTTTCAGTTTAACAAATGGAAACTTGACATGCCATCATGGCACTGCAGCTAGCTTCCAGAGAGAGAAAACTGGAGAGGTTGACACTACTGGGTAGGATGAAAATGCCTTCTCTGGACAATGACTAAGAACATAGTGGCAAAGGCATCATGTTTTAATCCTTCCATTTCCTCATATGTAAGGTGAGGATGATAGTAGTTCAAAGGTGTCAATTAGATAATATGTTTAAAACAAAAATTGACACAGTAGACTCTCATTAAGAGATAGTGTCATTAAAGTGCTAGCATACAATAGATTATGTAATAATAAACAATTATTGGGTGCCTACTGTGTTCCTGACCCTGCTTTAAGCTCTTTATATGCATTAACCCCTTTAATCCTCACCTCCACTGTGGTAGGTGAGTATTAGCATTTTCTCCATGCTTGATATTGAGGAAACCAAAGTACAGAAAGAATAAATAACTTACCCAAGCAAGTAGGCAGCTCCTAAGAGGTGGAGTGGTGGTGCCAAGATTATTCACAGACTGAATTATTGTTGATATGCCTACCATAAGCCAAGTATATTCCAGGAGTGGGGATATAGCAATGGATAAAATGGGGGTGGGGGGACCCTATATTCACAGAGTTTATGTTCTAGTGAAGAGAATGTAGACAATAAGAAAAATAAGTAATACCATATGCAACCTGTAGGCAGGTAGTAAGTGCTCAGGACAAAAATAAAGCAGGGAAAGCTAATAGAACAGAATGAGCTAATAGAATGAGAGGTGGAAGGTTCAGGGGTAGCAAAAATGCTACAGTTTTTCACCATTGTAATTTTTAATGACTAGAACACAGGAAATCTGTTTCATGAACTGAAATTCTTAATCAGTCTGCTACATTGTTTAAGGGGAAGACCAGGGTTTGGAAATCAGATCTATACTTTCAATCCCATCTCTACCTTGTATTCTCCTTGAAAACTTAATACAATTTGTTCAATCTCCCCAAACCTCAGCTTCTCAGTCTGCAAAATGAAAATATTCCTTGTGACAAGATTGTTGAGAAGATGCAGAATGACAGGGATGAAGGTGAGATCTCCTGGCCTTTTAATGCCTCCCATTTCCTTTATCTGTATAACAGAGACAATAGCACCGACCACGAAGGTTTACTATGGGGAGGAAATGAGACCATCTTTTTAAAGCCAATAAAAAAGGATTTATATATGGCCCTAAGAGCCTACCTGAGTTTGGCATCCATTAATTTTTGTGGCCAAATATCATCCATTGCATGACCTTGAGGAAGACCATTTTCTCATCTATCTAATAGCAGAGCTGGATCAAATGGCTGTGAGATAACATAGTAAACTTAATGCAGCAACATAAACAAAGCATCATTCATTCTCTCTGGCACATGATAACAAGTAATAGGAACAATCAGTTTTGAAGCGCTTTCTATGCAGTGGCAGCTGTGCTAACTACCTTGCCAGCATTGCCTTCCCTAGACCTCACCATAACCATAAGAGGGAGACGATATTATTATCCTCACTTTGTAGATCTACAGAGTTGGTAAGTTGAAGAAACTTGCTTCACATTCACCCAACTTCCAAAAGACAATATTGGGTTGGGGGCCCAATATTGGGTTGAGGGCTTAGTCTTCTACTTCCATAATGATTTTTTTTTTTTTGCCTGAGAAGTTTGGCATCATGAAGATAGTGCTTAAGACATAGTAGGTGCTCACTAAATGTTTGTTGCATAAGCCATTCTTTCTTCTGGACTGGATGCAATGCCTCCTAGGGGATCAATCTTATCTCATCACATGCATCCTCAACATTTAGAAGTCCTCACATTATATTATTTTGTCTGACAGATCATTATATTATATTGCCTGACAGAACATTACATTATATTGCTTGACAGTGGAATTTGCACGCAGAATTCTGTTAGTGTCTCTGAACATAGTCCCCTCTCTTTCTCAATCATTTATGACAAATGCATCCTAATGATTCAACATAAGGGGTTGATGAGTAGAGATGACAGGATTCAGTGCCATTCTTGCCTCCTGGGTACAGAGGAAAAGCATATGGGGCCATGAGAAGCCTCTGCAGATTTACAGATAAGCCTCTGAACATTGGGGCCAGATGGTATTTGCCACAATTTTCTAGGACTCAGCTATTGCTCAAGTACATATCACAACTTGCTGCTTTTTAACCTGTTGCAATTGATAGGTGAATATCACAGTGAATAGGTCCATGGAAATCACTGGTCCAGCATATTATTGTACAGATGGACAACTGAAGCTTAGAAGACCAAGTGACTTACCCTAGGTGGCCTTTCGCACCATAAGAGTCCCTACTCCACAGGTCAGAAAACCAAAGCAGAGATTCTCCCAGTTGCTAAGTATGTCCATCCTAATTATGCCTTCTGGAGTGAGGTAAATAACCACAGGATGAGTTGGGAGACCCATTGGACCCAATGGACCCACAGTAAGAAAGACCTGAGATAAAACTCTATTGATCACCTGGCCATAATCCCCCACTCTCACTTTGGAGCTGCAAGGACATTTTCGGTCCCCTGGAATTCATGTCATTTCAGAGCCAGTATTTAGCAGTCTCCAAAAGGTCTGAAAGTTCCCAGTGCACAGTGACCCTGATAAAAGTTCCCTTGGGGGAAGACTGTGAGAAAGATTTACATTACAAAATTTTGGTAGTCTACCAGGTGCTTCCTCAAGATGACACAGCTTCCCCCTTCATTTGAGAGGCTCTGGGTGTATAAACTGGTTCAGGTCTTGGAATTGATTGACAGACCGTGACTCTGTTTTTATGATTCGACTTAGACTTTTTTTCACTTGATTAAAAACTTTTCTGTTTATACAGATCAAGTAAGAATTTAGTAGTCTTTCCATCTATCTTACTTATAGGAACTATGATTAACTAATCAATGCCATAGGTCTGTGCAAGTTGAACTCTTCTGATTTGACTCTGCTTTGACTCTTCTGTCCATTATGGTAACCACACTCTTCCTGCATTGGATTGAATGACTCCACTTGGCCCCTGCTGATCCAAGAGATTTGACCAGCTCTGTAGAGAGGAGTAGGGAGGGGCCATAAGAAGAGGTTGCCCAAGGCAATGATAAACAGTCTAGGATGGATTGGCTGAGAAGCTGAATTCCTTCAGAGTGTATAGAATTATGAGCCAGAAGATTTAAAATGAAAAGAGGGAAGAGGGACTTCCAGTCAAGATGGCAACATAGGTAAACATGGCTTGCCTCCTTGCACAACCACATCAAAGATACACTAAAATATAGCAAACAATCATTCAGAACCATCAGAAATCGAGTTGAATGGAAGGAAATCTGACTACTACAGAATTAAAGAAACCACATCTATCCAGACTGATAGGAGGGGAGCAGACAAAAAACAGCCTGGTCCCAAAACAGGTGTTGTAAATAAAAATTTGGGAGGGATATCTTGGGACCAAGAAGTCCCAGCCCAACTCCAGGCCCTACAGCCTAGGGTTCTAGTGCCAGAAAAAAAGTCCCCGTAACTTCTGGCTGCAAAAGACCAACAGAGATTGAGTCAGTGGAAAAAAAATCTGGAGTCCCAGGCAGTTCCTCTGAAAGAACCCATTCACAGACTTATTCAGACTCACTCCTTCAGAGCTCCAGCACCAGGGTAGCAGCTTGAAAGGCACCAGTGACATACAGGAAGAAACTGAACATCAAATCTGACATCAAATTGAGAGCTGGGGGACAGCTTTCCCACAGAAGAAAGGTGTCAGAGGCCATTGTCCCTTTTCTTCCTGGACAAGGCCGCAGAGCCAGCAGGCTGGTGCCATATCTGAGAATCCATCAACCTGGCTAACACTATTTGACCTGCCCTGTAAATCCCTAATGACTCAGTCCCACCCAATTTATAAGCCCACCCAAGCTGCTTTTCCATATCAATCGCTGGTCTTGGCTTATGCTTCACAACTTCCTAAATCCTCTCAAACAAGCAACAGCCAGCCTTAGAGAACCCCTAGCCCCCATACCTCTTGCTAAGTGGCCCCTGGCCTGACACTAGCAGCAGCCAGACTAGATTCACAGCTTGGCTTTGCCTGGGAATCACCAAGCCCAGTACAAGTAATAGGCAACTCAGACTGCTTTATAGCTCAGGCAGACAAACATAGGTAGGGGCTGTCCTTGAACTCTGCATCCAATTGATTGCTTATCTCCATTTTGTTTAGCCCTTGTTTCTGGAGTTTTGATCTGTTTTTTTTCACTTGAGCCATGTTCTTTATCTTCTCATTTTGGCAGCCTCCCTGTCTTTGTTTCTATGCATCAGATAGAGCTGCTATAACTCCCTATCTTGGTAGTGTGGCCTAGTGTAGTAGGTATCCTATAAGATCCAGTGACACAGCCTCCCCTCTCACCCAGGCTGGGTATTTAAAGTGTTCCCTCCATGTGGGCTGCATACACCCTCCCATTATAGTTGAGCTTTGATTGCTGTTAGAAGGTCAATGAGAGGGATTTACTCAGACCAGTCAGCTGCAAGGACTGGCTGTGACCACTGACAACCAAACTCTGCCCTCCATGGAGGATCAGCTGTGTAGAGGCAGGGTGATGGTGCTCTGACATGGTCTGTAGCTGTCCACTGGGTGCCAAGGCTGTGAGGTTTCCCAAGTGGTGCCAGTCAAGGTCAGGCCCTTCAAAACACTGGTTATAAGAATGCACTAGGAACTTAGTGAGGACCTCAACAGCATAAAAAAGATCCAGTCAGAAAAGAAGTATACACTAATTGATATAAAAACAATTTTCAGGAAACAACAGTAGAATGGATGAATCTGAGAATCAAATCAATGATTTGAAACATAAGGAAGCAAAAAACAACCGTGCAGAACAAGAAGACAAAAAAATAAAAACAAAAATGAGGATATCATAAGCAACCTCTGAGACAACCTCAAGCATTCCAACATCCACATTTAGGGGTGTCAGAAGGAAGAAAAAAAGAGCAAGAAATTGGAAATCTACTTGAAAAAAATAATGAAAGAATAGTTCCCTAATTTGATGAAGGTAATAGACATGCAAATCCAGGAAGCACAGAGAGTCCCAAACAAGATGGATACAAAGAGACCCACTCCAAGACACATCATAATTAAAATGCCAAAGGTTGAAGATAAAGAGAGAGTCTTAAAAGCAGCAAGAGAAAAGCAGTTAGTTACGTACAAGGGAATTCCCATAAGACAGTTAGCTGATTTATCAAAAGAAACTTTGCAGGCTAGAAGGGATTGGCAAGAAATATTCAAAGTCATGAAAGCAGGGACCTATAGCCAAGATTGCTTGACCCCACAAAGTTAACATTTAGAATTGTAGGGCAGATAAAGAGCTTTCCAGACAAGAAAAGATTAAAGAAGCTTATCATCACCAAACCATTGTTATATGAAATGTTACAGGGACTTATTTAAAAAAGATCAAAAATTATTTCATGAACAATGTTTTTGCCAATAAAATGGTGAAAAATGCATATCTACCAACAATTGAATCTAAAATATAAACTGAGCAAACAAGAACAGAGACAGAATCATGGATATGGAGAGTGTTTTGATGTTTGCCAGATGTGATGGGGATATGGGGAAATTGGTGAAGAGGTGAGGTGATTAAGAAGTACAAATTGGTAGGTAATGAATAGCCATGTGGATGTAAAGTACAGCACAGGAAATGGAGTAGCCAAAGAACATATATGCATGGCCCTTGGACATAAAGAAATGTGTGGGGATTGCCTGAGGGAGGGTGCAGTGCTGGGTGTAGGAATGTAAAGAAGGAAAAATTGAGACATCTGTAATAGCATAACCAATAAAATATAATTTAAAATAAAACAAAATAGAGGGCAGAGACTGGCTCTCAGGCTCTCTTCCTCAAGGATGCCTGGATGATTGTGCTACTGCTGCCTGTGTTTCCCAATGAATGGTATTTTGGATGGGAGAAGGAACTCCTGGACACACTAGGATTGGGCTGGCCTGGCAGAGGGTGGCAGGGTTATTCTTCTTTGGGTGTTCTAGAGGGAACAGGCTCTGAGGCAGAAGCCTGCCATTCTTCAAAAATTGTGTAGTTTTTGTATGTTATATTGTTTTTGTTTGTAAACTATAGAAATAAGATAATTAAAATCTAACAGGGGGAATGATGGGAGAACTCAGTTGTTAAAGAGTTTACTTAATTAAAAGGCTTAAGTAATTAAAGCTGTAACTAAAGAGTTAAAGATTTTAGCCTTACTTGATACGCTTAAATGACAAATGCACGTGGAAAGCTCTTGTTCCAAAATTGTGTAGCTTTTGAATAAAGACTCCTCTCCTTTATCACCAAACCTTTGCCTTGGGAATTTTGCCTAGAGGGTGGTGGTGGGCAGCAGGACCCCACTCACTGTTCAGTAATACAGCCACCTCAGAATCCAATGACCCCCACAGCATTTACTTTGCCCAATTCAGTGTCTGTGTTTCCTTCAGTTCTAAAGAGAAGAATAATGACACAGCTCTTCAAGAATACTTAGGCTCCCCTCTCAAATTCATTTCTGAAAATAACAGTGAAACGTATGTCCTCTAGGCCATCCAAGTGTGGTTGAGTAGGTCTTAAATGTAACATATCCACTCTAACATTCCTTTCTCCCTAAGCCGCTAAATCCAAAGAGACAGGGCCTTTCCAGTTTGTTCATGGTGGGACTTCTTTTTTTGATCCTCACCTGAGGATATGTTTATTAATTTTTAGATAGAGGGGAAGAGAGAGAGAAAGAAAGAAACAGTGATACAGGCAAGAAGCATTGACCCATTGCTTCCTCTATGAGCCTGACCAGGGACTGATCCTGCAACCTAGGTATGTGCCCTGACTGGGCATCAAACCTGCAAACTTTTGGTGTAAAGGACAATATTCCAATCAACTGAGACATTCGGCCAGTGCCACAGTGGAACATGTTTTGATCCATGTTTCAGTGAACCAACAAACCAAACTGTTAGAGCTCTTTTTGACTCTTTGAGCCACACCATTAAATGCAGATTTTCTGCTTAATGGGACATATCAAATCAATTAGGCCTAATCCAAAGTTATCTTCCTCCCACCATTATCCCACACCTTTAATATCCACTCCTACACATGTTCCCCAGATTTCTACTTGTAGAAATGAGAAAACTCAGGTAGTTCTTTTGAAGTGTAACATACCTCCTCCTGAGTCACATTTTGTACCTCACCTTTTGGTGCCTATTGGGTCATGACTGTAAATACAGGTTCACATGCAAAGAGGGGCAGTGGAGGTAGGTCCTGAGGAGAATCAGCATTGTCTCACATGGTAACTCCCTCTGGGAGGCCATGACCATTTCCTCATGCAATACAGGGTTAATCCCTTCAGATGGAGATAGAAAGGCTGACACCACTATGGGAGGGGAGACATCTTCCACTGCCAAAGAAGGCTCATTAGAATTTAGGGGCTCAATGTCCCCAGCTTCATCAGGGTCTTCTCACATGTCCTCATTTCAATGTATAGGATCCCATTCTTGCCCAGTCGATGTCTTCACTTTGGCATTAGACATCCTGCAAAGCTGGGAGTTCAACTTGCTTTGTAATTGAGCCAATTACAGGATGAGGCCCTGCATTTGATTTTTAGTAATTACAACCCTGCAGCTATAGGAGAGAAAGTTCTCCCTCAGGGCACCTAGAAGCTCTTAGGTAATTTATGTGGAATTGGAATCCCTGAGTTCATTCTTTTCTCTCACCAATTTGTCCAGCATCATTAGGAGCAACCAAACAATGACATTATATTGTTTAGTTTTCTAAAAACATTCAAAGTGTCACATTCAGGGTTACCTAGATGATTACTTTCTATCAGTGATTGATTAGTAGTATCCAGTACAGATACTTAATATATCTTTATAAACATTAACTTCCTAAACTCTCGGTGCTCTCTTTACTACTGGAAATAGAATTCTTAGTGTCTTTAGAGCTAATCGGATTAGAGGGCAATTCCAGAAACCCAAAAACAATTCAGAAAACTCATCTTAAAATTCTGTTTCTCCAGAACTACTCTCGGTATCAAAATCTATATTAGTCAGGGTGCTCCAGAGAAAAAGAACCAATAGGATAGATGATAGATAGGTAGGCAGGTAGGTAGGTAGATAGCTAGATTTTCTAATTTCCTGCCACTTTCCAGATAGATAGATAATGTAAGAAGAAATTTATTATGGGAATTGGCTCACACGTTTATGGAACCCGAGATATTCCACAATGTGCCATCTGCAAGCGAGGGAACAAGAAAATCCAGTGGTATAATTCAGTTCAAGTCCGAAGGCCTGAGAACCAAGGGAGCTAGTGGGTATAATCCCCAGTTCAAGGCCAAAGGCCTAAGAACCTGGGGGAAAGGGGTTGCCACTATTGTAAGTACTATAGTCTGAAGATCCAAGAACCAGTAGTTCCAATGTTCGAGGGCAGATAGACATCCCAGCTTGAAAAGAGAGAAGGGAATTCACTCTTCCTCCACCTTTTTGCCCTTAATTGATTGGATGACACCCACCCACATTGTTGAAGAAGACCTTTTTTTAGTCAGTCTGCTGAATCAAATGATAATATCTTCCAGAAACACCTGTACAGACACAGCCAGAGACAATGTTTGCCCACTATTTGGCCACCCCTTAGCCCAGGCAAGTTGATACATGAAATTAACCATCACAGACATGATGAGCCCTTCCTCATCTCTTTCCTCCAGAGCTCCTGATGTTGGGACACACTCCCTTACTAGAGTCAGAAGCACAATGGAGTCTGGGAGACTGAAAAACTTTCCAGGTAACCCGAAAAAAAACAGCTGATTAATCCCCATGAGGTGTCCTAGGATTCTGCTCAGCTCACCTGCCAAAGGAGAGGTGCCTACTCCAAGGTCAGAAGGGGCAGAATTTTCCTTTCCTCTATGATCTCACCCAGTGCAGTGGCTCCATGTTCCCTCCACACACTGGTCACTCCCAAATGGACACATTCAGCCAGATTCTTCCTTGACCTAGAGACTCACCCTGTCAATTTTCCCCTGGATGTTTTTTAGGTGTCTCAAATTCAGCACACCCCAAATCAAACTCCTGCTTTACCCCTTCAAGCAAAAAAAAAAGGAGGAAGAAAAGAAAAAAAAAACCTGCACACAAATAAGTGATTTCTCATTTCCGAGGAAGGAATTTACAGTTAGATTATTCTATAAATCAGTGTGTTTCCTGGCAATCTGCCATCACTTACTTTGGCCACCCAGGAGGAAAACATCAGTGTCTGCAAGTGGGGAATATTACTAAGGTTTCTAGGAGCCTCCCAGGGAATCTGGGAGATGTGAGTGCTTTCCTACCCCCCTTCCCTGGGATTTTTCTACCTTTCTCCCACTTGCTAGGATAGGGACAGATAAAAGGGCTCACTGCATGATCTGCCCTCAGGTCTCACTCCTCAGAGGTAATCAGCCCTGAGCACTCTCTGAAGTAAGAAGTAACAGTGAGATGTTTTACCTAAAAGGACCAATTAAACCATGAGAGATTATTTGCAGATAGATTTTGTATGAAGGCGTTTGAAGGGTTCCCTTTCTGTTGTGTTTATTTCTTTGGGGATGCTTTTTTAGGCTTCATTAACCACTGGAATTTAACTCTAATGGAAATAAAATAAATATCAAAGAGCTTTGCTGGAAATTACTGATGGCCTCTGTTTTGGAGGATAGGTTGGAGGATTTCTCTCTGTAAAGCTTGAGAGCAGCCAGAAATCCTGCCTTCTTCCAAAAGCCCCTCAGTCTCCCTCTCCCAAGTATTCTATGTAAATCTCAGGAAAGAACTCTCATTGGTCCTTTTAGGGCAACACCTCTACCTTGGACCAATCATTGTTGCCAGAGGATACAGTTCTCTTATTGGCCAGTCACTTGTACATAATTGTAGTGCATGTTATTGGAAAGATAGGAAGGTCTTTGAATCAATACACTTTTTAAGTAGTTACTACCTTCCACCCCTCTTCTATTGCATTCCTTGGGTGATGACAACGATGATAGTTGTCATTCATTGCTCATGTACCAAACTCTGTGTAAGCACTTTTTGTGTATGGTCTCATTTAGACCTCCCAACAATTCCATGATGTAGGGATCACTTACAATAACAAAACCAAAGCTCGAAGAAGTGAAAAAATTTACCAAAGTCACACTGCTAGGAGAAAGAATTTGGAAAATCACTTCTTTAGTACTTACATTAGTTATCTATCACTATGTAGCAAATTACCTCAAAACTTAGCAGCTTTATTATCTCAGTTTTTGCAGGTCAGGATCCAGTCATGGTTTCCAGGCTGGATGTATACATTTGGGAGTGACTAGTATGTGTAGGGAATATGGAGCCATGACACAGGGTGAGACCTTAAAGGAGGCACCTCCCCTTTCCCAGGTGAACTGAACAGAATACCAGGACACCTTATGGGGATTGATTAACTGCTTTTCTTGAGTTACCTGGGAAATTGCTCCAATCTTCCAACCTCCAGTGTGCTTCTGACTCTTGTAAGGGAGTGTGTCCTAGTGTTCACTATGGGAATCTCTGCCTTTTTAGGTCTCTTGGAATCTGTACTCAAGCTGTGAGCCAAAGCTGCAGACTAATCTGAATACTTCACTGAGGAAGGAGCCACTTCCAAGCTCATTCTTATGGTTGTTGGCTGGACTCAGTTCCATGTGAGGTGTTGGACTGAGGGCCTCAGTTTCTCACTGACTATTAGCCAGAGGCCTTCCTTAGTTCCTTGCCACCAGGACCTCTCCACAGGGCAAATCTCAACAAGGAAACTGGCTTAATCAGAGCAGAAAGCTAGAGGGAAAGGGAGGGCTCAAGATGGAATTTCCCTTCTTGTAACCTAGTCTTCAAAATGACATCCCAGCAGGTTTTTCTTATTCCACTGGCTAGAAGGAAGTCATTGGGTGACTCCCACTCAAGGGGAGAGGATTAAACAAGGAGGGAGGGTCATGGGGCATCTCAGAGGTTGCCTACTAGAGTACTGTCCTTTCAGATATGGAGACAGCACTCATATTCAGACATTTCACTTGTGGAAAGGACTTCTCCTTCAACTCTCCTGCTTCCTTCTCTGGATTTCCTTTACCCCAAACCTCACGGGATTACTTAATCTGCTCATTTCCCAGTCTAACCACACTCTTCCTTGGCTGGATGTTTTCCCCTCATGTGTTGTCTCTCCACCACTCCTGAAACATTTGAGCCTGAGAGGCATCACATACTGTAAGTGTGTGGGAGCAGCAAATCCAATCCCCTCATTTTGCAAATAAGAGCAGGAAGGCACAGAGAGGAAAGGGACCTCCCTGAGATCTCACAAGAAGCCAGAGGCAAGGCTGGGATTTTGAATCTCAGAGGCTCCCAATATGCTGCACAACCCAACATCCCAGCATCCATCCTGGCTGGGAAATCAATGCAAACCAGTCACTTGAACTCTGGGGAGACTGTCGACATTTCATCAACATACAAATAGGGGAAACATTTAGGCTACTCCTCTCCCTTCTCTCCAAGCCTTTCTTCACAGGGCGCTGGCGTTATCCTCTCCTGGGAGCAGGAGAAGGACTTACTTGTTAACTGAGCAGTGAACAAGCCTTTTTGTGTAAAAATCTAAGATGCTCTCATATTGTGCCTGTTGTGGTTTCTGGGTGCACAATGCCCTCTAGTCCCAAGTAAGGGAAGTTCCAAGAAGAAAGATATGGAAAACAATGGGAAATCATGAAATATACAAAATCCAAAGCCCATAATCATTCATAGCAAAACTGTTTAATTTGGGATTCTCAGGGTTCCAGGAACTCCCATATATAATGTAAAATATTCTTTATAAAATGTCTTTAGCTTTCATTGAATTTTAAAGGAGTAACTATGTTACTAAAAGAAAAGATATGGACCCACTGAATTAGACTTTCAGAATACCTGGAACACCTTCACTGATTTAAAAGCAATGTTAAAAATAACAATTAAAAACTTCTGGCCAAGATGGAGGCATAGGTGGAAATACTGTGCCTCCTCACACAACCAAATTTAAGGACAACAAAGATTTAGAAACAAAAACACACCAGAACAGACAGAACATTGAACTGTACAGAAGTCTGACAATGAACCATTCATCCAGACCGATAAGAGGTGCGGAGTTGGGGGCCAGTGGAGAGGAAGGGATCAAGGCAGGAAAAAGCAGTGGTTGGCAGATCTGGCTGCAGGGAGGAAACGGCCAGACTGAGTTAGGTGCACAAGGCAGTTGGCTGATCACTAACACACATTCGCACACAGATAAACCAGGCAAAAACAGGCAGTGAGATAGACTGGGCAAACCAGGGCCCCAGCACAGGAAAATAAAGCCTAAAATCACCAATTAAAAACACTTGTGGTGCCGCAAGTGTTGAAGTGCCAGGAGAGACTCCCAGCCTCACAGGAGAGTTTGTTGAAGAGACCCACAGGGTCCTAGAACATACACAAGCCCACCCACCCTGGGAACCAGCACCAGAAGGGCCCAATATGCTTGTGGGAAGCAGCATAGGGGACTGAAATCTGAAAGAAAGCAGAGCAAATGCCATTGTTCCCTCTCTGACCCCCCTCCCACATACTGCATCACAAACAAGCCACTGGGTTTCCCCACCCTGGTGAACACCTAAGGCTCCACCCCTCATACCTAACACGCATGACAAGACAAAAAAATGACCCAAATGGAAGAACAGATCAAAACGCCACAGCAAATACAACTAAGCGATGAACAGATAGCCAAACTATCAGATGCACAGTTCAAAACATTGGTGAACAGGATACTCACAGAAATGGTTGATTTTGGTCACAAATTAGATGAACAAATGAAGGCTACACTAAGTGAAATGAAGGAAAATACACAGGGAACCAATAGTGATGGAAAGAAAACTGGGACTCAAATCAATGGAGTGGACCAGAAGGAAGAAAGAAACAACCAAACAGAAAAGAATAAAGAAACAAGAATTCAAAAAAATGAGGAGAGGCTTAGGAACCTGCAGGGCATCTTTAAACATCCCAACATCTAAATTATAGGGGCGCCAGAAGGGGAAGAGGAAGAGCAACAAATGGAAAACTTATTTGAACAAATAATAAAGGAGAACTCCCCCAATCCGGCAAGGAAATAGACTTCCAGGAAGTCCAGGAAGCTCAGAGAGTCCCAAAGAAAGTGGACCCAAAGAGGAACACACCAAGGCACATCATAATTACATTAGCCAAGATTAAAATGAAGGAGAGAATTCTAGAAGCAGCAAGAGATAAAGGGACAGTTACCTACAAAGCAGTGCCCATCAGACTGTCAGCTGATTTTTCAAAAGAGACCTTATAGGCAAGAAGGGGCTGGAAGGCAGTATTCCAAGTCATGAAAGGCAAGGACCTACATCCAAGATTGCTCTATCCAGCAAAGCTTTCATTTAGAATGGAAGGGCAGATAAAGTGCTTCTCAGGTAAGGCCAAGTTCAAGGAGTTCATCATCATTAAGCCCTTATTATATGAAATGTCAAAGGGACTTACCTAAGAAAAAGAAGATAAAAAACATGTATAGTAAAATGACAGCAAGCTCACAATTATTAACAACCACACTTAAAACAAAAACAAACTAAGCAAACAACTAGAAAAGGAACAGAACCACAGAAATGGAGATCACATGGAGGCTTAGCAACAGGGGAGTGGGAGGAGGAGGGAGAGAAGGTACAGAGAATAAGTATCATAGATGGTGGGGAGAAAATAGACAGGAAAAGGGCAAGAATAGTGTGGGAAATGTAGAAGCTAAAGAACTTATGACACACGGACATGAACTAAAGTGGAGGAATGTGGGTGGGAGGGGGTATGCAGGGTGGAGGGGAATGAAGAGGGGAAATAGGACAACTGTAATGGCATAATCAATAAAATATATTTTAAAACTATAAAGTAAAAGAAATCCATAAAAAAATAACAATCAGAACATGGACTTTTTTGAAATAAATCCCAAATACTCTGAGGGTTTAATATCTTATGTCTTCCCTGTTCAGTCCAATTTGCAAAGCATTTAAATCTTTCCTACAAATTGTGATTTAGAAGCAGGTATTTTAAGGTTTCATTTAATTCAATAGATATTCACTAAATTCCTATCTTATTCTAAGCATTAGGGATACAGAATGAATCACAGTGAACACTTGTTCATTTTGTTGTTCAATATCCATCTCCACTTCTTTGGCAACACCACCCCAATTTGCTTCTGAAATCATCCCTTTTTCTATTCTTAAGCTATGGCCTCTGGAATAATCTGAATTCCCTCAGTACCAGGGATGGATGAGCAAGTAATCTCAGCTATTCAGCACACCCTATCCTGCCATTCACAAAGATGGTTTCGGGGAATAGCCATTCAGAGCTCAGCCAGACCTATCAGGAGAGACTGCCATGCTTTCACTCACCACTGGAGTTGCATCTGAGGGTAAACCTGCAGCAAAGACTGAGAAAGTAGAGCCAAAATATGGAAGGCGAGAACTGAGCCTTACACGAAGCCACATCTGAAAGTAGCCTAATCTCTAGACTTTTTTTTTCTCTAATAAAAGTGAAACTGGCCTATATTATTTGCAACAGAAAAAATCTGAATGTTTATACTCTCTATGATGATTTCACAGTCCAGAGATGTAACTTCTTTATAATGCAAAGTATTATACAAGAATACAACACATGCCATACGTAAATACACATACAACATATCTATACTGATATCAATACAGATGATATAGATACAGATATAATCTCAAGTTCAGAAGAAGCTGAAGGGAATATTAAAGACTCCTCAGTAGATATAGTTTGCACTCTACCTTGTTATATAAAAAGGATACTACCAGAAAGGAACAGTGGAGTCAGGAATATATGCCATAATACGTCCAAGCTTATAACCAGGTTGTCATGGGAAGGATTAGGGATTTTCCTAGAAATTGTGACTTTCCATATGTAACTGAGTTGTCTCAGGCCTCAGCTTCTTAGACCACATTAAAAATAAGGTCACGTTTTTAAAAATTCTTTTTTATTAAGATGTAATTCCCATACCATAAATTTACTCTTTCAAAGTTTACAATTTAATAGTTTTTAGTATATTAATGAAATTGTGCAACAATACTCAAAGTAATTCCAGAGCATTTTTTAATTACCACACAACCCCCCCAAAAAAAAAGAAAGAAAGAAATGAAAAGCAACCCTATATCCTTCAGCAGTCATTCTACATTCTCTCCTTCTTCCAACCCTTGGTAATCACTTACATGTTTTCTGTTTCTCTAGATCTGATTACTATAAATGGAATCATAAAATATGTGGCCTTTTTTGTCTGGCTTCTTTCACTTAATGTAATGTATTCAAGCTTCCCCTCTGTTGTGGCATGTATTAGTACTTCATTCCTTTTTATGGCTGACTGCTATCACATTGTATGTATAGGCCACATTTTGGTTATCCATTTGTTAGTTAATGGACTCTGACTTAATTAACAGGGGGATGTGGCCCTGGCTTTGGTACTTTTTTAGAGACCCTCAGGTAAGTTACATGTGTAGTTAGACTTGAAAAGCACTGCTTTGGAGAAAAGAGACAGGATTTAGAGTATCTATGACTAGTTGAGATATTTTTACTAATAGTACACTCTTGAAACTAATAGTTTTGAGATGGAAAACACCATTATACAGACCTTGAATAGTTTAAACATACATAATAAAAAACCAATGTCTATTTGGGGACAATCCAGGCCTTTCCTCAATATATACAAGGGCAAAAATAAGATTAGTCTGAGGTTATCAAGGATCTCCAGATTGCCACAGATGATGAACACTTCTTGTATTTGACCATTTACATCAGCCACTTCCTTCTCCATAACACTCTCTCCCCTGGTTTCCATGACCCTGAATTTTTTATACCTCCCAGTATCGCTGGTGATTCTTTTCTACTCTTTCTTTTCTCAGAGGCTTCTCTTTCTTTTCTACAAAGTTCCTTCTTGTGTCTGTTGGCCAAGAGCCTCTTCCCTTGCCCCTCCCCAAATCTAATTCACATGGGTTCCTTACAACTTTAGTTCCTAAAATGTCTAAAATCCACACACTATTCTCCACCTCTGCACCACCACATCTCCATCACCTCTCACCTTGGTAACTGTAGAGCTCTTCTCACTGGACATACTGTTTACATTCCTGCTCTCTCTTCAAGCCTTCCTCCTGCAACCAGAATGATCTTTCCAAAACTCGTGTCTTTTCATGTTGAAACTTTTCTATGATGTCCCAATACCCTTAGGATAATGACCTAAATCTTATAGCTCAGGAAGATTATATTTTCCAAAAATCTGCTGCTTCCTACAAACAACCCCTGTCTCCAAGTAAAGTTGCAATGGAAAAGGGTGAAGGGAGGGGATGGATGGGAGCTAAGCTTCAGGTACAGCCTGGGGAAGGTATCTGTGTGGTGTCCTGACAAGGGAGGCTGGGGAGAGAATGGGCTAAGAGCACCAACCACCAATACTACGAATTTGCAGCATTGTCCCCTGGCTGGGGCTCACCCTCCTAAGGGCCAGATTTGGGGGCTTGGGTCTCTGCTTAGTGAGGTTAATGAGACAGCTTTCTGCCCCACACCTAAGCTTTAGGCAATGATATTTTTGCCTAGAGAATATTTTTAAATTGTCAAGTTGACCAGAGCAAGAATCTACAAGACTTTGCATAGCCTGGGTACTACAAATATCTCTGGTGTTACCTCTGTCTCTCCTAACTCACCATTCTCTAGCTAACTGGCCTCCTTTAAGTATATATTTTAAAAAAAAAATTTTTTTTACATACCATGTCAAATGAATTCCTCCCCACTGTTCATCTTGTCTTTTCTCAGTGCAACTGACCAGCTGGTCTACCTGACAAGCAAGAAGAAAACTGATGTTTGTTAAGTACTGATTGTGTTATTCGAAGCCTATATATGCCTTATTTAGAGTTATGGCATGTATGTCATGTGTTTCCCACCCATACTCTAAACATTCCTTGAACAGGCATGTACCAAGCACAAAGACACCAGAAAGATTAAAATATATCCAGCCCTGGCCAGGTAATTCAGTTAGTTAGAGTGTCAACCCATACACCAAGATTGTGGGTTCAGTCCTGGGTCAAGGCACATACAACAATCAACCAATAAATGCATAAATAGGTAGACCAGCAAATTGACATCTCTCTCTCTATCTCTCTCAAATTAATAAATAATTTTAATTATAAAAAACACATCCAGCCCATGCTGTGGTAAAACACGTGAGGAGATATATAATAAATTAATTATGGCTTATCACAGAGATATGAACACAGTTCTGTGACAGCACAGTGAAATGAGCAGAGAGCCTGAGCAATTAGAGAAGGCTTTGTAAAGCAAATGAAATGTAAGCCTGGTCTTGGCGAATGAACAGGAATTTCACAAGTAAAAGAAGGGGGAAAATACATCTAGGCTAGAAAGGATAACATGCATGAAAGAGAAAATACTGTAAAATTTGGTGAAAAATAAAAAGCTATTTGACTGAAACAGAATACTCAGGTTAAGTGGCAAGAGGCAAAACTACAAAGGTCATCTGAGTACTAACACCTATTCTCCAATGTTCCATGTGTTATGAATCCTTAGACACCCATAGTAATACCAACCACACAGTTGGTACTCAAGAAATGTGGCAATGAATAAATGATGAATAAAAGTTGTTTTCTGGATCCTCTGTGTGTGTGTGCCTATATGTATGTCTGTCTGTCTGTCTCATTGGCCAAGTACTTTATATCAGTATCCTATTTAATTCTCACAGCAGTCCTACAAGTTTTTCTCATTCTCTTTATCTTGTAAATGAGAAGCTGAAGCTCCCAGAGCTTTCACATTTTAGAACCGATATTTTAACTCGGGCCTTTTCAACAACTATTTTACACGTAAGACCCAAGCATAGGATCCTTACCCTGAGAATCCCGGGTCTAAGGGACACATGTGAATAGAATTGAAGAGCATATATCTTTAGAGTATCTCAAGGCTACACGAATGACCTTAATATCTATGTCTTTAGAACTTTTAATAAAGTCAAAAATGATGCTGTTTTTTTAAAAAATCAATTAAAATAAATAAAGAAAAATGACTGTTTGACTGTCTACTGGATCCGTGTTGGCCTGTGTGGAATGTCAGCAGTGGGATGGGTTTTGATGTGGGCAAGAGTTAAGCCTTGAGTTATTATCAGAATTAGGGGACTTTATTGGTTCACATCGTCCAATCTTCCCCAGCCATTATGGTTTTGCCGAAACATTAAATTACTTTAAACTTTCATTTTCCTCTTAAAACTAAATTAGTTTGGAGGAAATTGTATTTTCCCAGCTCTGGCACCAGCCTCAGGCAGAAGGAGTTACAGTACAGCACACAGATAAACAACAATCACGGCCTAATTACTAAGTGGTAAGAGCTGCGTTTCTTGAGCTACATTTGCTTTAAAGTTCCCACAGTCCTGGAGCGAGGCAGCTCTCCAATAGATTTGCTCAGGAAGCTTTCTATTATTTACGTGGTGGCCTTTCTGCATCTCTGGCTATAGAAAAGGGAAGGGCAATGGAATTTATGAAGCACCTACTATGTACATGCACTGCTAGGCTCTAAAATGTGTTACTCTGTCTTTACCACTAGTATTATGAGGTCCATTTTTTAGATAAAGATCCTTAAGGTGAGGGCTAGTGAATGGAGGACGATTCCCTAAGGATCTATTTCTGGGCCAGATAATATGTTGGGATCTTTTTTTCAATCTGTAGCAAAAATCTGCTCCTGTCTGCAAAGCACCTCCCTTCTTTAGGGAAATAGAACTCATTTTATTCTAACCACACATACAATCCACCAAGAACAGTCGTCTGAGTAAAGAAGAGTCAATCACAGGACCTCAAAAAGTCATGTGATTAAAGATAGGGTGATGAGGTTCTGTGGATCACCAATCACAGAACCTCATCACCCTATCTACAGTGATTGATCTAAGAGGGTGGGAACATGATGAAAGCCAAATCAATCATATTTCTTCCCCAGAATATTTCTACCTGGAGCTGGAGCTAGATTTCTACCTTTCCTGGTGGAGAACTCAAAAAAATTAAAATTTTACCTATCAGTGGCCATGAAGGCAAATGAAAGCCATCCTTAGAAAGATAAAAAATAAATAAAATAAAGTAAAGTAAAATAAAATAATATGACAAGCATAAAGGACAAATCTGGGATCTGGAGAAAGAGAACCTCTCTCCTTGGCTATATTCTCTTCCTGCCCATGGCTTTCTTACTCGAGTCCATGACACTCCACCAGTTGATTTTGTTTTTCAAGAGAGAGAGAAGCACCAATGTGAGAGAGAAACATCAATAGGTTGCCTCCTCCACTTGTCCCAACCAGGGATCAAATCCACAACATTTTGGCATGTGAAATGACACTTCAACCAACTAAGCCACTCAACCAGGGCAACCCACCACCACCTTTTGCCCTAGAAGAATTCAGTCAAGATGGGTCTCTGTCATTTGCAAAGAAGAAATCTGATAACAATCTTATTGCCATATTTAATATTTATTGGACACATACTCTATGACAGGCACTAATCTCAATCTTCATTTGTGTTAAATCCACACAAGTTTGTGAGTAGGTCTCAATGGTACTCCCATTTTACATTTAAGGAAACTGAGGCACACAGATACTAAAGTGACTCACCCAAGGTCTCAAACCTGGAGCTTCAAAAATAAAAAATATGGACATGTATGGTTCTCTTTTATCAGTGCTCAATTGCAAACTATGGGGTAGGAACTAAGTATTCCATTCCACAGACAGGGAAAACAAATCTTAGAGTCTAAGGGTTCCATCGTGGTGGAGCTAGGATGGGGACCCAACTTCAGAACTAACATTCTTAATGTCCATTCACTGTTACTCAAGATAGAATCTTCTTGTTGTATCTGCTCAGGTGAGGTGCTTCATCAGTTCGTGGCCCTTAGCTGATCTCTTTTTATTTCTACAAATGGAAATATCTTTGTGTTTTTTATCCCACTGAATCTAAAGATGATACATGCTGCCTGATGTTATTCTCAACAATGGCACGCCAGCCCACAGATGGTGAGGACTGAAACTGCCTGTTATACAACTGTTCCGAACTTGGGGGGCTGATTGTGCCTGGCAGAAGCAGCCTCAGACTGACCAGAGTGTTTGATGCCGCCAGTGCCAAAACTGCCCAGACATTTGCTAGTCTCTTTTAATTTTGAGAGCGAGAAAGAGAGTCTAGATGTGCAGAACAGAAGGGAAGGCCAGGAGAAAAAGAGAGGAAAGGGCAAGTTGAGAACAGTGCTTTTGCACAAAAAAATTTTTTAAATGATACCATGATTGCTCATTCCCCCACTGGGGGCTTGATCTGACATTTAGGTTTGCTCCTGAAAATGAGGATTTGATCAAGGTAACCTGGTACACAAGGATGCTCCATTCACAGAGGAACCAGAAACTCTTCCTGATCTGATACAGCAGTGGGCTTAGTCTGAGGAGAATTCCTTCTCTTCTCATCAAACCTTGTCTCTCAAGTGGGCTGTGAAAACATGCTGCCTATCCATGCATGTCTGCAAGTAGCATCTCTGGGGTGGGAAGAGATGGCTTTGATAGCAATTACCACGTGATCCTAGTATGACTAGAGTCTGGTGTCAAAGTGGGAGTTTCTTGTCAACAAATATTGATATGGTCTACACCAATATAGTGGCCCTGGGAACCTTTCCTGAGCCTCGCCCTCCTCCATCCTCCCATCATTGTTCCATAAAACTCCTTCCAAGATAGACTCCTCTTTGCTCTGGGCTGTGAGGAGGGGTGGGTTGGGATAAACTTGTATTCATTTCCTGTTGCTACTATAACACATTGCTGCCAACTGAGAGGCTTAAAACAACACAAATTTATTATTTTACAGCTCTGGAATCTGAAATCAATCTCACTGGGCTAAAATCCAGATGTCAACAGGATTACATTCCTTTCTGGAGGCTCTAGGGAAGGATCCATTTCTTCATATTTTCTAGCTACTGAAAGTCACCAACATTCCTTGGCTTGTTGCCCCTTTCTCTAACTTCAAAGTCAGCAATATTGGTCCAAGTTTTTCTCACACCATCACTTCTCTGACTCTGTATTCTGTCCTCCTGTTCCACTTAGAAGGACATCTGTGATCACAATAGACCCACCTGGATAATCCAGAATGATCTCTCCATCTGAAGGTCAGCTTATCGACAACCTTAATCCTCTCTGCATGTAATCTAATACATTCACAGCTTCTAGGGATTGGGTCCTGGATATCTGGGGCAGGGGAGAGGGAAGGAGTCATTATTCTGCCTGCCCTAAGTGTTTTAGTAAAAAAAATTTTTTTCTTTAAATTTTTTTTTTATTTTAATTGTTTTTCAGTACAATTTTCTGTCTTTTACTCCCATCCCATAACACCACCCAGTGCTCCCTCCTCCCTCCCCTTTCCACCCCCCTTAGTTTTGTCCATGTGTCCTTTATACTTGTTCCTATATTCCCCTCCCTTTTTCCCTGACATTCCCTCCCCTCTCCCCTCTGGATACTATCATCCCCTTTTCTATTTCAATGTCTATGGCTATATTTTGCTTGCTTGTTTGTTTAGTTGCTTAGGTTCCTGTTAAAGGTGAGATCATATGGTATTTGTCCTTTACTGCCTGGCTTAATTCACTTAGCATAATGCTTTCCAGTTCCATCCATGCCGTTGCATAGGGTAGGGGCTCCTTTTTTCTTTCTGCCACATAGAATTCCATTGTATATATGTACCATAGTTTTTTGATC
>PVKM010022155.1:0-22036 GCA_004027735.1 Carollia perspicillata
CTCCATGAAACCTTGCACAATGATTGTAAGACATAATGTTGGGTGGTGATCCTTCCCTGGTGGAGCAAGTCATACAAGTGCCTGTTCTCTCCTCACCACAGTAAATGCACCCCCAGCATTTGCTACGACTTAATGTCTGTGTGATTCCTTTCCCTCCCACACCATGTGTTCCATGTTGAATTCAAATCAATCAATAATCTAATCAGCCTCAGTATCAGAAGTTTCACTATACACAATGCTGTAAAAATGGAAACAATGGCAATAAGCATCATTATAATTATTGCAGCTCGAACCTGGAAATTGTTCATCAGCCCATACTGACATGGCTCGTGTCGACACCTTGAGAAGTCATAGCCCAGCCCACAGGCTGCTGAGCCATTGCAGTTCATCCCGGAAATGATGGTGTCATTCACGTTCCCAGTGGCATCTCGGACCACACAGGCCCCTGGGGAAACAATGGTGGCTTGTCATTTCCCTGTGTGAGGAGTTCTGTTCCTTTAGGGGTTTCTCCTGAAAACGTACTTGGTTTACTTGGAGTCGGAGCAGGTCCCTTGACTCCCCTGTCTTCACTGTCAACGCTTCCTGGGACGTGGTACCTGGAGGCTCCTATCCGTGGAAGCCTGGGAGCAGTCCTTGTGTCTAACAGACTGCCACTTCTACCGTCTTGGGGGAGGGGTTCGTCCTAGCTCTCACTTGCTTCTGCCAGACACTTGGATATTAGAAATACCTTACTTTCTGATCTCCTAAAATGCACATACAATTCAGATTTCATAGTACTCAATTCAGATTTTGGGCTTAGTGCTACTGATTCAGTGTTTTTCCAGTAGGATTTATTGTCTCATCTATGAGAGAACCAAAAGATAGCATTTTTTAGAAGAGATAGTATTTTTGAATTCAAGTAACTAAGAGAACCAAGCCCTTGCTTTCAACTAATGATATTCCTTGCATAATTTTAAACAGTTGTAATTCTACTTGACATACAATGTTAATAGTTGAAATAATAAATAAGATAGTTTGGGATAAAATATTACAATTTATTAAGTAATACTAATGGTCAAATAATATTCTATCAAATATTTGCCTCAGTTTATTCAATTTTTTCATACATTTAGGTGTTTCTGTTATTTTCTATTATAAATATTCTAAGAACATCTTTGTGCATACTATTTTCCCTATGTTTCAAAGTATTTCTCTAGGCTAGATTCCCAGAAATGGAATTATCAGAATGATCTTTTTAAAGATCCTTAATACATATTTTAATCACCTACATTCTTTATTAATTTTTCTAACCATAATCTCTGACATTATGCATTTAATAGGATTATTGAAATATATGAATGTAAGTGTGAAACATATATAAACTTTTCTGAACTACCTGAAGGATAAATACTTGACAAACCAATGCCAACCAATAAAATTGTTTATTTTGCTTTCTCCCTCTTTGCCAATAACTATAAGAGAGGTTCCAGTGATAAGTAGGTACTAATGAGAACTCTAAATTTTAGCCATGAATTCATATTCTTTAAATCTAGGAAAGACTTAAGAATCATAGAATCTTCAAGTTGAAAGAACCACTTCAGTGCAGAAATTATTTTCCTAAAGCCCTGAGAGGTGGCCTGATTACTCTATACCCAAACCAGAGACACCCGTGTTACAGTTTAATTGCATTCAAACCCTAGAGCATCTAAGAATGGAATTAAAACTGTTGCCTTTTAAAAAATGTTCTTATGTTCCGCTGAAAGTCCATTGGTCATGAAAACCCATCAACCCCCTTGCAAATCTGGCATTCCAACACCAGAGACATACTACTCACCTACACAAATAGCAACTCCTATGTAGGCGACGGTGGTGATGAAGATGGCCAGCATGGTTCCTCTGGGGATAGCATCCTGGGGATCCTTTCCGATAATAACACGGAAGTGCAAGGAGACAGGGTGGGGTCAGAAACAGAGGCCACTAGGAGTTATTTCTGTGTTTTTAAACTTTTAGGCTCCTCTTCCTGAGGCAAGTTCTAAAGAAAAGGTCAGCCTAATAGCAAAATGGTGAGCTCAAATTTTGGGGGGATAAAAACAAAGTGTTTAGAGTGAATAAAGAAATCTGTAGACTTTGCACTGAACAGAAGAGATCTCCAACTGTCCAGGAGGGAGTTTTTATAGAAAAGTATACTAGTTAGTTCACTCACTAATGCCTCTCCCTCTCCCTTATCTCCTGTGAATTTCATGCTGGTTTACTAAACCTTAAATTATTAGGAGAAATGTCCAACCATACCTGGCACATTGATGATGATGATGATGTGTGTGTGTGTGTGTATGTGTGTTTGTTCTGTACTAAGCTTAAGCTTGCCTTAAAAAAAATCACTTTTGACTGAACAAAAAGGATCATCTTCTAAATTCTCCAGTCTCTCAAATTTCCCACTGGAGTCTTGTTTGGGAATGACTGCAATGGGGGATATTTAATTTTCATAAGCACACACAAAGAATGAGGCAAATTTAAACTTATACCCCAAAATGGGCTTTTCTCTTGCTCATATATGTATATAAATTCACTGAGCTGAATCCACATCATATATAATATACCTTATTATATCCTATTTGGAGGACTAAATCATATCATAATCAATTCCAAGCAGCATAGCTTCTAAATAATTGAATTCAACTTAAGAGGGATTATTAAGTAGATATTTTAATATATTTATTGACTATACAGGACAGTGCCTGGCATGTAGTAGGAGTCAATGAATATTGAATTGGAGGGAGCACAGTCTCAGTAGGCATTAGTCCATCCACCAGAGGACATGAGACTCATCAATATGAATAAACAATCAATGCAGTTAAAATATGAAGTTTTTTTGTTTATTTGTTTTTTTTTTAGCTTAAATCTGCTGATCAAATCCATCAGAAAGGTAAACTCATGGTGAATGTATACTCAACCTGACAGCTGCAGAGTCAAGCAAATCTGTCCCCTCACAGGAGTGACGGTCCCTGTGGAGTCACTCTGTGATCGTTAAATCTTTCCTACTCGTTAGGAGTATCTCCACACATGCCTCGTCTAATACAATGAATTTCAACTTTTTTCATCTCGTGGCACACACAGGCATGTTACTAAAATTCTGTGGCATACAAAAATAGACTTGCCTATCTGACAAAAAAATAGGTATAATTTTGATGTATTCATACTGGATGGCTGAATCCAGCATTGGATCCAGTATTGTTGTATTGGCTGTTGTCATTTTTTAATTTGACAATCTATGGGAAAAAAAGTCAGTGCCTCTGACTAAATAGTCAGGCATTACATGCTTTAAAAATTCTTGCAGCACACTGGCTGAACATCGCTGGCCTAATACATACCTATGCAGCCTCTTGCTCCCAACCCATTGTCTCCAAAAGTGAATGTGGCTAGTGTGTGCAGTTGAGAAGCGTGCAGCAAGAAGAAGAAGACCACTGTAGCAGAAGTGGGCCCCACTCAGTCTCCTAATTCACGTATGTTTCAACATTTATTTTATTGATTAAGGATTTCTCGGGATCTAAGTGAAATGTGAAGACCTAATTCAAGTGGGAAGAAAGGAAATATATGCAAGTATTAAAAGGTATAAAGATGGAAAGCAGCCTTGTACCTAAAACACAACAACTTAGTTTTTATTTAGAACAACCTGTTATAAGCTCTAAGATTGCTTATTTAGAATTTACGTGAGGGTCAAACTTGACCTGAATGCCAATATCTTGATGTATGCTTGTATGTTCACATTGTCTGGTCTGGCTATGTTTCTCCTAGACAGGGCTCAGGACTTTGAAAAATGCTTAGTTTTCATTCTAAATGTTAGTTCCCATCCCCCTCCCCAAGCAGTAAACCCCAATATCACTTCCCTTCACCTTTATTCATTAAATATTATATATATTATATACTGTATACATACAGAACACAACATTTTATTAGACTGCTGCTTTTGGAGTATGTCAGCCGTATCCTAACCCTGCGTCTCTGAAACTGCATCCTAACTCTCCTGATTTGACTGGAGTATCTCCCAAATCTCCTCCCAGGCACGCATTTACAGGTTCTCAATGAATATGTTAACAAATAGGGGGTTCAGGACGGAACTCCATTTATGCTAACTCTTACGGACTGCCTTCTTCAGAAGAATGCTGGGTTGTGAGCAGAGGCAGCATCTTGCATATTCCTACAGTGTGTAAAAATGAATGTTTACTAAGTTGAACTGAATCCATTATGTTTTGATTATTTAGTTTCTCTCTCAGAAAGGAATATGCACTGAATTTTCCTTATCACTTTCCAATATGCAGTCACCTCTCAGTCCTTAACATGCTTGACAACTCTGGTTTTTGATCATAAACTATCACTTCTCAAAGTATTCTCCCTTGGCTTTCAGGACCCTACTCTGTCTCGGGTTCTCTTATGTCTTAGGCAGCCTTTTTTCTTTCTTCTTCAAGGACTCCCTTTCCGCCACCAGTACTTCCCTCTGCACAGCCCTGGATGAACTCATGCACACCATGCCTCCCGATCTTGCTCTAGCTCCTTTCCAGAGCTCCAGATTCGTAATCTAGCTACATGCCTAGACACCTCCACCTTGAGGTCTTTCTGCAAGTTCAACCTCAATGGCCAAATATGAGCTTGTTTTTCCTCATTTATTACACCTTGGAATTAATTCAGTGGTTGCAAACAGCATGAAATGAATACAGTAGAATAGAACTGATGTAAAAATAATCAGAAGACATCATTTATAGTAAAGAACTATTTGGGGAAAATTTGGTATGTATACAGTTGGTTGTAATATACATGTTTTCTTACTGCAAATCATAGTAAAATAAAACATCCTTTTTACTTCCTCTTCTAACTCTAACAAAAGCTGACCATTTTGTTCCATTTCCCCTGCCACAGCCTTAATTCAAGCCCATGTCGCCTCTTGACTAGACATCTGTTATATCTTCTAATTGATCTTTTTGCCTCTGGTCTCCCTACCTATCACCCCCAGCATCCCCACAACACACACACGCACACTCACACTCACACACTCCATCCTTCACAGTCAGCTAGCAAGCTCTCTCTAAAACATGTATCTTGATCTAACCTCCTTAGTGTCTCTAGCTAGTTTTGGGGTAATATTCAAACTCCATTGCCTCTAGTTCAAAGAACCTCTGAGTTTTATTTAATAGTATAAATGAGGGTATATGCTGAAAGTTAAGCTTAATTGTAATATAACCAAAATATTTTTAAATAGAAAGGAAAAAACTTTTTACAATATTGCTACAACCACTTGTGCCCTGAAAATCACAGTGGGATACCCTTTGCGTTTTTTTCACATGTAAAATCGAAATTGGAGATTTCTCAGTACAGATTGATAGGTAAGTAAACATTTTCACTAATACAGTATCCCTAACTTGAGTTAGCATGTACCTTGGGGGAAAGATATTGTAAGTTTTGCTTTTTTAGATAGTGATATTTTTCAGTCCATTGCTTACTCCTAGAGTGCCCAGGACATAGATAAGTTCCTTTATGAATATGTTGACTAATATATTGATGAAAAGATTTTTCTTGTGTGCCTCATTCTGCATGTAAACTCATTTCCATCAGCCCCATCTATCTCTGTGCTTTCCATTCCATTCCTTCTGTTCTAAATGTCCCTCTCTTCTTTGTTCTATTGATGAATCTGGATGGAGCGTCCCTCCCATGAGAGCCTTCTCTTTCTTCTTTAGGGGCAGCAATTACTGTTTCTTCTTTACCCTGCACGTGATCTGATTTTGCTTCTTATGACTCCATTACAGTAAGTCTGTCTCTGCATTAGACCCTGAGCTCACAGAGGGAGGGACTGAGTTCTTCTTTGCCTCCCCAGTGCCTGGTGTGTAGGTTGAGCTGAACTGACTAGTAAGCATCTCATACAAAACTGTATTTAAGGAGTCTAAGAAAAGCACAGTATTCTTTAATTCAAATGTGTACTCTATAGAAACTTAAGTCAGTGACACCTGATACTTTTCTGAATCTGAGAAACCGGGAGCTCAACATCCATCGCTAAATTTCACTAAGCAGTGATACTTACTACTTAAATCATTTTGAACAAGTTACTTAATTTTTCTGAGCCTCAGCCTAATCTTTTCTTTTACCATATCTCTGCTCAGGAATTTACTGTGGCACTGTGGTTCTTAATATAACAAATGCAAAAGCCTTTATTCATTCACTCAATAAGTATTTACTGAAGCTTTACTAGCTCTGAGGATATGGCAATGAACAAAACCGAAGGCAAAGGCTCCACTTCCACGAGCTATATTCCAGAGCAGGCTCCTCAGGCTCAGGTCTCTCGGACACCGACACCTGTTTCTCCTCACCTTATAAGGTTATCCAGCCTCATGGGGGCTTCTCCAGTTGAACTGAGAGAGATGCTTCCTGTCCCTAGTTTTCCCCATGCCTGACTGTTCCTCGTCTTCTCTGCCTGCAATACATTCTCTCACCAACAGTCAGTATTTAGCCTTTGCTGTCAGTTCACACTTGAATGTTACTGCCATGAGGATACCATCCTTAACTTAATTGTTAATTATTTTTTATCTCACAATCCATCTGGACAGTGCAAATGGTTTTAATTTATACATATCTATCCTTTTAAATATATTTTGTTGATTATGCTATTACAGTAGTCCCAATTTTTCCCCCCTTTGGCCACCTCCACTCAACACCCCCACCCCCTCTGGCAATCCCTCCTCCTTTAGTTCATGTCCTTGGGTCATGCACATAAGTTCTTTGTATACAAATCTCTTAATGGCTCTTATAAATATTTCTTGTCTTCCAAAGTAATTATAGATTTATCGAGGTAAAACTTGTGTCTTCTATGGTGTGTGTGTGTGTGTGTGTATGTGTGTTTATGTGGCAGACACTGTTTATTACCTCCTAATATTCTTTCTCACCTTCTTCCTTTCACTATCAGAATCCCATAAAATTTTTATCTGGACACATGGCAGCTGAACTAGAGACAGCATTTCCCAGTCTTCTTTACAACTATGTAAGGCCTCAGACTAAATTCTGGCCAGTGGAATGTCAGCAGAAGTGATACATTGAAGGTCCAGGAACTGCTCATCCTCTGCTTCCTTATTCCCCTTCCTATGGACTGGAATGTGATCTTGGACATGGTCAGTCATCTTTGACCTTGTAGATGAGGGCAATCCCCAAGGGAATAGTAAAACAAGGGAGGTTATCTGGATCCCTGGGCGACCTTTGGAGCAGATCGTTTTTATTCCACTGGGTGGCTATGAGCTCAAACTTTCATTCACTAGAAAAACTTCTGTCTTGTTTAGGTAAAAATTACTGGTCTCTTATAAAATATTTGAACCAATATCCTAACTAATACAATGCTCCTTATAGTAATTAACATAGAATAATATGAATGAATGTTAAATAAATACCTATTAAAGAAGTGAATGTGTCTCTGAATTTAATATCAGCACCTAGCAATAGAGTAATTTATCTTTGCCTCTTGTTTTTTTTCTTAAATGTTCCATGTTCTTACACATTATATGTTTAAAAGAGAAAGTGGTGGTTCTTCCATCTGTTTCACTGAATAGTATTTATTTTGTTGGAAATGTGACACACTGTCATACTCTTCCCTTCTGATATGACTGAATAAGACTTGTGGAAAGACTATCAGAAATAGGATAGTTTGGCATTAAAATATGATTTTTGAATAATGAGGACACCTTATGGAAATTTTACGATTTGAAAGCTATAGAGAAACATGGCCACTGTAGATCTCTACAGCCCTTTGTGCTGCCTGCCAACTGCACCGTCACCTCCCTGGACTACGGAAGCAGAGAAACAACATACCTCCAAATCTCCTGAGATATTGGCACCTGCAAGAATCCCAGTAGCTGCTGGGAAAAAAATGGCAAAGACAGAGAAGAAGCCTTCGCCTTTTGTGAAGCTCGGCCCAAAGTTTTCTGCAAATATTGAGGCTGCAACACAAATAATGAGAAATTACCATGTAGACGTTCTTCACAGAGTAGGAGATAAAGTTACCTTTGGCTTCTATAGCCCTAAATGCAAATGAGTTCCTATAATCTCAATGAAACCCCAAGGTGTTGGTGTTAAACCTCATGTTAATATTTGCCAAAGGTCAACACACATATCACAGGGTTTTAAATCTCTAGAACAGAGCTCTGAGAAATCAATCAATTTTGTGCCAACAGAGACACCTGAATTCTTTGAATCTAGAAGACTGTAAAACAAAGAAATGGAGAATTCTTTCATGGTGTTACAGGCACACTCATAAATATAATGTCTCTTTTTAAAAAATTGCAGAAATCTGTGGGTGGGGCCACCTTACAGTTTTTTAGAAAACCTTACTTATTTATTTTTAGAAAGAGGGGAAGAGAAAGAGAAAGAAGGAGAGAAATGTGTAGTTGCCTGTCATGTTCCCCCTACCAGGGACCAGCAACCCAGGCATGTGCCCTGATTGGGAATTGAACCGGCAACCCCTTGGTTCCTAGGCCAGCATTCAATCCACTAAGCCACACCAGCTAGGGTGCTACCTTACAGTTTTGTTCTTAATATTCTAACCTACTCACCACCTGCTGAGACTGAATTTTAAATTCTTATACCAAATTCTCACATATGGGAGGATAATATTGTGAGGAGGTTTGATCACAAAATAATACCATCCCATGGGTGGTCACCAAATTACTTAAATGAAAAAAAAATTGTCTAGAAGGGGAAAAAATAGAAAGGGAAAGAGAGCAAGAAGAGGAAGATAAATGTGAGCAAAAGAAATTAGAATAATGAAAAAACAAGGAAAGAAGATGTATAGCATCAGAAAAGAAATACAGCAGGAGCTGGAAGGAGAAAAAAGAATAAAAAGCAAAAGGAAGCTAACATGCAAAGCAAACAAGATGATCTTTACAGAGAAAAATAATCAGAAAGAAAGAGATGATGTGATACAAGAAGGAAATGAATACTGACAACGGAGCAAATGAAGGGAAATATTTTAAAAATCTCAGACACGGATTCTGGAGTAAGTTGGAGTGGAAAGTTAGGAACAGGTAGACCGGGGAAGCAGAAGTGGGGAGAGAAGTCAAACTCCATGCTCAGCGAAGGTATCACAGGACGCTGCCCTAAGTACCTCCTACAGTCGTTTATGCTTAACAACCTGACAGTGCTGCTTAACTAGGAAATGCTATTAAAGCAAGGTGCAAAAAAGTCTAGTGGAAAAAAATGACTGTGACTTTAGTGCTCTCAGTGGTTGAACTAATGGTCTGAGCTTTCTTCTCTTTCTTTACACGTGCACTTTTCCCTACTCTTTTGACAACAACAAGTTGTCTCGCACCTTAAGGTTTTCAAAATATTTTATATCCACGATCTTATTTGCCTCTTAAAAATCCCCACAGGGAGTTATTATTATCACTCACAGCTGACCAGGAAAATCTGAGACCCAAACAGGTTAGTGAGCCATCTAGCTGGTAAGCAGCAGGACTGTGACTCACTCTGGCTCCTGGACCCAGCCTCTGGCTCTTCCTTGGATCACAGGGCTAGAGTGGGGGTCATAGGGATGGCGATGGAGGGGAGCAATTGAGGACCATTTATTGCAAAGCAATTCATTTGTTGCACGTACCTTGATAATTAAAGAAACCTTTGGACCTCTTCTCATTGTTGGATGGAATGACAGTTCCAATGAAGAAGTTTGCAATAGCAATAAGAAGAATAACCAGAAGGACCACTTGAGCCTGGAATGGCAAAGTGAAAAAAAAAAGCCAAATTACATTTATTTAACAACTTTTTACATAATCGTGGAAGTGATATGTCCCCTGAAGAAAGACTATCTGGTTATTTCAGTTAAGACTCTACTACCCGGATTAAGTGATAAGTGGACCCTTACAGAATGACATCTTAATCAGCCTTATTTGATCTGACTATAGATACCACATTTTCAATGGGAGCATGTGTTTGGGCACTAGAAGTTGACATTATAAGAACATTCTAAGTGCTAGGCAGGTACCTTACTGCAGTGTCCTCAGGAATATAAATGGAGCCCGAAGCTTTAACACTGATTGACTTTATTTCCTTTTCAGGCAGAGCACCATGGATTCCTCCCATTCCCAGTGCTAACTGCAAGAGTATGAGAACACAGAATGACTCACAGAGTTCCCTTGACATCAGTACACTCGATGTTGGGCTGCCATTATTATGTGCCCAGCACAAGCAGTCTGCAAGGCTGACCAGCCAAATTGCCCCCCTTTTTTTAGTTCCCCATACATTTAGAGGTGTTTATTGGCTTGGCATTTCCATGTGCTGTTCATTCTGCTAAGAAGGCACTTCTACATTTTGCAGAACTGTTTCTTTCTTCTCTTTCTTTCGGTCTTAGTTATCTCCTCAGAGAGGCCTTTCTTGATCACTGAATCCGAATAGCAGCTAATGTTCCCCAAGGGCTTTCAATACAGCTGCAGATTTAACTTTACCAGTATTCTTTCAGATACCTAATACCACCAGTCACTCTGCGAAGTAGGTAATGTTATCATCATTTAAAGATAAAGAAACTGAGGCACAGATAAGTTAAGCAATTTACTAGAGGTCATATGGATATAAACTAGATTCAAATCCAGGCATTCTGCGAGCAAAGCTGGAACTCTAAATTCTGCCCTCTGCTCCCTGAGACTGCATTGCCTCCCTCAGGGAACAAAGTCATTGAAAGTACATTCCCCGTTATTTTCCATCTCAGTGCCCTGTTTATTGCTGTTATAGTACTTTTACAATTTACATTTTATATGTACTCGTTATCTCCTTGATTATTACTCATATCCTCATAGAGCATGTACTCAGCTAGGGTAGCAATTGTGCCTGTTTCTTTCATAACAGAATAAATATCAAGTGCCTAGCAGAATCCCCAGCACATGTAAGCACTTAATCCATTTTTGTTTAATGCGTGATTGCATAATCTGTAGATAAGTGCGGTGCAGGAATGTCTCCTATTGCCTTATGTAGGTGGAGGGCTTAGGCCATCTTTCCATTGCAGGTGCCTTCTCCATGCATACAGATTCGTTTTCAATTGTACCAGTCACTGTACAGAGTTACAAAGCATGCAAAAAGGCATGTTTCCTGCCACTTAGAAATTTACTAACAGTTTTATTAGTATTTAAATACAGATATTCTCTAGTTCCAAGGCCTATCTTGTCCTCCAATTTTCTGCCGAAGAACTAGATTTCAGAGAATGATAGTTTCTGCCTCTATTGCCTTCCCTCAACGCACTTGCCATTTCTTTTGGTTTCGGCATCCACAACCATCTGAAAGGAGTTAACGAGGGTGTGATTGGGAGACCCAGGCTTCCAGCATGGGCTGTTGCTGTGGTCATAACGTGATCTGTGCATAAAGATGGCTCCAACCTCGGTGGCTCTGTCACTACGATGAGAGCAGAGAAGCACAAAGCTCAGGTCTGATCATGCTGCACATGGGCTGTGGGTCCAGACCACTTGGACTCGTGCTCTCAGGGCTTGGTGTTCCACCGAGCGCTAACCTGCAACTTTTCCACGGCAAGTAATAACAGTACTTCTTTCTGAACAGGGGTTCCATCTATCCTTGCAAATTATCCAGGGCCTGACCAGCAGTTGTTGGAAACCAGATTTTGAGAAATTTACCTTTGCTTCCCATTCCATTCCAGCCACCGAAATTCCTAAAAGAATCACCACTGTGATTGAGCCTATTATCCGGATGTCATTGGTTGGATCCACCATCATTGAATCGCTCTCCTGGGGAAAAATCACAAGAATGATTAGAGTTGGAACTTTTTCTTTTTTCTTTTGCATATTCTACTGTATCATTTAACAGTAAGATGAATACTAATACATTAATGTCTGGGGCCATACAGGATAATTGAAAAATGAAGTGCTCACAAACTTGGGAAGATAAAGAACTTAATATTAATTTTTTCCTTCATAGGCCTTTGATAGCCAAGGTTAGGAGATGGAAATTTTAGAGATTCATTCTAGTCACAGCTTTAGAAGCTATGATAGCACTAAGTAAAAGTAAGTGCACATACACATATCATGTTTTGTTTCAAAGTGACTAGTTATTTGTGTGTCAGGGATATCCTAGAAGAATAAAAATGAGTTGTTTCCAATGTGCATATTGAAAAATAAGTGTTATTCAATTAAAGAACAAACTACACAAAGCAACAATGCATCTCTTGAAGATAGCATACTTTATCAACCATATACCCCACTCATTCATTCACCTAGTTTTTCGATAGAGGTACTGTTAGCAACTAAATTCAGTGAATGCTATCCCTACCACAAAGGAGGACTAGACGTGAGTTCACACCAGCTAATTCATGTTTCCCGTATGCACCATCTACTACAGATGGGGCACCTACACTAGGAAATGCCTGGTTTTCTGCAGTGAGTCATTCTAATGCTTTAACTTTCTTTCTGTTTGGAAATCTATACTCATAATAGTAATACAGTAGTTTCCCTTTTATTGGTGGTTTCTCTGTCTGTGGTTTCAGTCACCCACAGTCAACCATGGTCCAAAAATATTAAATTGAAAATTTTAAAAATAAACAATTCATATACTTTAAATCAACTGCCATTCTGAGTAGTGTGGTGAAATCTTGTGTTGTCCTGCTCTGTCCCACCTGGATGTGAATCACCCTTGTCCAGGGTGTCCATGCTGTAGATGCTACCTGCTGGCCTGTTACTTAGTAGCCATCTGGGTTATCAGATCAACTATCACAATAACTTGGTGCTTGTATTCAAGTAACCTTATTTTACTAAGTGATTTCAAAGCACTAAGGCAGTGTGCTGGAAATTCGGATAGGCCAAAGTTAGAGAGTGCTTCATTTAAGTGAAAAAGTGAGTGCAGTACAATAAGGTATTTTGAGAGAGGTCATATTCATATAACTTTTATTATAGCATATTCTTCTAATTGTTCTGTTTTCTTATGAGTTATTGTCAACCTCTTTGTGTGCTTAATTTATAAACTTTATCATAAATATCTATAGGAAAAACATAGTATATATAGGCTTAGTAATACCCACAGTCTTAGGTATCCAACTGTAGGTCTTAGAGCATATTCTCAGTGAATGGAATGGGAATACTGTATTGTTGCTGATAGTAACAGCCATTATTTATCTGAGGGTTTGTATTTTATGCAGTATTTCATGTACATTATTTCATGATCTGTACCACATTTATATGAAATGTATAAAACAATATTAGCCCACATTAACCATTTGGAAAACAAAGCTCAAATGAATAGAGGGACTGGTCCCAAATCTCTCAGCTGGTAAATGTGAGAGCCAGGATTTTAAGCCAGCTCTGATGCCAAACCTGGGGCTCCTTCAACTAAATTCAATTTCCATATTCTGCAGAATAAATCTATTTCTTCTCATCATGCCATAATACCATAATATGCCATATTATGCCATAATATGACTTGGTGCCCTGAAAAGGCAAATTGAGCAAAATTATGTTGCTTGGCTGAAGAAAAGCTTTTACTTACCTTAAGAAGGTCTACCACAGTCTCAGCAAATCCCACCACATACATAGCAACAGCCACTGCATTGGCAAAAGCAAAGATCAAGCCTATCGACCCACCGAATTCTGGCCCTAAGCTTCTAGAAATAAGATAGTAGGCTCCACCTGAAACAAAAATGAATATGCTTTACTTTGAGAAACTGCTAAGGGACTTAGTTTATATGACAAAGCAACTTTGAACACTGAGAATATATAAAATGTTAATTATTCTAATAAAAATGATAATTTCCTAATAATTTTGGGAATCTTGTTTTACCTTAATGAATAGCTTAACCCTTCTTTGCACTCTTTACATAACCTACAATAGAACTATCCTGATTTAGTAAAACCCAACTTATTGAAACCGAATTATACACAAATGCTACAAAAGAGAATACAGTAAACTTTACCAACAATGCTTTGTCTTTTACAAAAGTTCATTGGAGAGTTCAGTTACATTATTGAATGAAACTGAGGTAAAATTTTATATCTGAAATTCCCCAAAACAGGCAGGCCTAGGCAAACAATGAAGTGGGTGAAGTTTATTGTTGTTATTCTAACTTCCTTTCTGTTATCACTTTCTGGTACATATTTTCTGTATAAAAAAGGTACTTGTATAGTGCTCTATACTATCCAGTCTATAAATCAGACTTTTTAAAAAATGTTTTTAGCTCAAAAAGGCGTGATGTGTATGGAGGTGACAAATGGGAAGAAAGGGAAGGAGAACTTGGAACAATTGCTTCTGCCTTGAACCTTCAAAAGGTAGCCCTACATATGGCTGTACATCTGTGCATGTGAAAGACTGAGCTGGGCTGGTTAACTGCTTAGAGGGCACTGAGAGCGTGTCAGTGACAGGAAAAGACCAGACACTGAGAGGCCTGGATGACTAGATGTTAGTTCAGACATAGTAAATTAATCACTTCTTATACCAAGCCAGTCTTTGAGGTGGACAGAGCAAGCAGGGAAACGACATTGAACAAACATAGCTACAGCTAGTGGTAGAGGGAGGTTGGGGAGTGGAAGCATTGGGCAAAAAGGAAAAAGGACTCATGGACATGGATAGCAGCATGGTGACTGCTGGGGAGAGGGGAGGCTAAGAGGACTAAATGGTAATAGAAAAAATTACAATAAAGATTAGATAAAAAAATTAAAAAATTAAAAAAAATCAAAACAATCTTTTACTAAAGAGGAATTTCCTCCACAGTAGTAACTCTTACAGGTTAAGGGGTCAAAGCCCTCTCTAAAAATGTAACCTATTATCTAAGTAGGGCAAATCCCCATTATTTCCTTTGTGCAGATTACATTAAATAAATTGGCCAGCTAGTTCCTTAGGCTGGGTCAAAATGAGAACCAGGCAGAAATTGTGAGAGGAGGTATGTTGTGAGTAGGATGGAGCTTTGAAGGCCCTGGGTGGGAGACCTGGATAAGATACCCAAGTAGAGACCCCAAAGAACCAAAGCAGAATGGGAAGGGAGAAGAAAAGATTTTAGAACATGGATCAACTTTACCCACTCTGTTTTCTGCTTAGGGTTGCTTGTTCCCGGATGATCTGAAAGAAACTCTTTGTTGTTGTTGTTGTTTTTTGTTTGTTTTTAAAGATCTTTCATGGCTGTTGGCCAGTGGAAGCAGAGTGTTGGTGTGAGCTCTGAGGACTGACTGAGTGGGAAGTATCAGCAGTGTTAGCCGGGGCACTGGGGAAGGGCCCCCGCGGAGGGGACCCGGGAGACGGCCTGCAGGGCTTGTCTGAGGCACAAAGGAAAGCCTTCTTTCTACACACTTGGTCACTCTCTACTTTATAAACATGTTTACTCACTGGAAATGGGTTGAAGAAGTCTTTTCTGGAGGTCTCTTAATATTAGTTGAGAAGAATTTTGCCTTACTCCTGACATTTTGGGTTCTTTTATTTTAAAGCTTTGGAGACTAATTATCAATATACAATTTTTATTTCCAACATTAAACCAACTCTAGACATTATCATGTCACCAAGTTTGCAATCATAAGTAAATGAATTGGCTTACCTCCTCTTACTACTCCATTTGTGCAAATGGCAGACATAGAAATACCTGTGAGTGTTGTCACCACCACACTCAGGCCAATGATGATGACTCCAAGACCTGCAAACCCCCCCCAAGAAAAGCGTTGGGCTCCAGGACTTTCCAAAAGTCCTCAGTACTCCGGGAGGCAGCAGCCTGACTCTTGTCATGGAAGGATCCATCTCCCCACGAAAAACCTGGAACGTTCTAAAGAGTCCCATTCCACGAAGGTCCAGGAAACAGCTGAAATGTACTACACTTTAAACTTGAACCCATGTCCAGGAATTGTTTTCCAAGAAACGCCAGCAGGAGGAATGCACACTTGCCTGAAAAAGGGATCATTTACCCAAGGAATGTGAACGCCTGCACACCAGGACCTGCCACGTGCGAGAGAGGCCCGTTGGAAAGGAGGCCGCGGCTGACCAGAGTGAACCGACCTCACTCACAGTACCTTACGTTTCCTTCGGGCTCCAGCTCATCCTGAGGGGTAGCCAGGCTTCGAGAACATTGGGCTACTTTCTCGTTCCCATCAAAAAATATATATATGTAAAGTTTTTGCCTACCCGTAGCAAGTGATGAGAGCATTAGATATCTTAGAAATTTTACCTCCACGAACAAACCCGTTAGTTGCTATTGCGGAAGTTGACAACCCAGTAATAGAAGTTACCATGGTGGAAAGAAGAATTATGAGAACTCCGAGACCTGTCAGCAACGAAAGATAGAAGATATTATATTTTACTTGTCTTCCGTGGATTCCCTGTTGCCACAAACTACACTGCCTTTAATTTTTTATGTGCGAGCCTTGGGCCCCAGTGGAGTTCCTCTGTGCTACGGAGAAACCGGCTTGCCTGGCATACAGATCAAGTCGGAGAGCTGCTCATTAGGATGAAGGATGGTTTCCAGAAGTGAAAGTGTGAGCTGCAGCCCTGGAAAGGAAAAGTTGACTTGTGCTGGTGTCCTGGGAGAGAAACCACCCTGGCTGTGAAAAGAGAAAACATGACATTTGACCTTCTCTCTTGCTTGAAAGGATCCTGAGTGAGAAAGTTGGGGGGTTGACAAAGGTTAAATCCTTCACCACTCTTCTTGCCTCTCTCTTGCCCGAGGGGTGGGGGGAATAAGGAACCAACTTGGATTACCTTTAAAAACACTCCAGAAAGGTCACTGGTGAACTATTTGAGCCTCTGTTGCCTTTACCTTACAAATGATTGTGCGGGTCACAAGTTTAATTACCTCCTCTGACATATCCATTTGTGGCAATAGCAGAGGTGGATAGACCAGTGATAGCAGTCACTGTCACGGCTAAGCCGATGATAATCACACCAAGACCTCAGTTGGGAGAGGAAAAATAAAGGCAATTAATCGGTGGAACAATCCATTAGATCGTTTACAAAAAAAGCCAGCAAGTCTAGGGTCACATCTCACCAAAGCACCACATTTGAGTTAACAAACTGGCCTAACAGTCATCACAGACTAAGTGCTCAGATTTCAAGTTTCCTGCCTACAGCAGCACATATCCTAGAAATTCAAGAGCTAAGATGCAGAGTGTGAAGTTGCACACAACTAAGCAACTATTGCTGGTCGAAATTTAGTGTGAACCCCATTTATGATGATGAAGTTCTAAGGACACCTATAAACATGGTAATTGGTCTACACAGTAGTAAGCTGTTCATCTAACTAAAGAGTGAATGTTTACCTTTCCAGGTAACTATCTTTTTGTGTACATTTGGTTGTGTAGAAGTGGAGAATTACATACAATATAACAGATTGTTTACCCGACAGGGAAGTAATGTGGAAAGAGTCAAATTGAACTACTTTCACTCGCGGGCTATGTGACCTCTGACAAGCTACTTGTTTTCTGAGTCAAAAGTGGCACTAAAATTAGAAAGGGTGTGTGGGCAAGTGGTTCGCATAGTGCGTGGCACGCAGGTCACAATCCGTGGCACTGCTTTTTGATCAGATCCCAGCAGTCATAACAACTATTGTTTATGAAAAGCCAACTGTATATCCAGCTATGTGTTAGGTAACATGAGAAGTACAAGGAGCAAATAAAAAGAGAAAAAAAGCTTCCCTCAAGAAGCTTATGGTACAGAAGTCAATGTTATGAGAGGGAGAAAGTGGTGAGGCAGAATTTAAAGGAAGGCAAGGGTGCCTTTAGCTAAGGATTATTTTGAGTTAAAGGCAATTGAGAAGTAGATGCCTCCCTACATTTGCCTAAAAAAAGACACCTATTTGTATACACACCAGAGACCATTCTAGACCCTTATAAGCTGGAATTGATACCAGAGGAACATAACAAACTTTACTTATCTCCCATTAGTTCCTCCATATATTGGCCTTCCCACAATTTGCCAACCTAGAAACTCAGTCATTTCCCTTTGTCTTGTCACTTCTCTAAAAATGTATTGTCCTCTTAAGATTCTGTATAAGCCCAAGTTCTCACTTTGCTGAGACCCATTGCTGAGTCTTCTTCCCATGTGTACATACACTGCGCATGTTAGTAAACTTCTGATTGCTTTTCTCTCGTTAATCTGTCTTTCGTCAGTCTCATTTACAGAGCTCTGGACAATGAGCCTAGTATCAGTAGAGGGAAAACAGTTTTCTTTTGCTATAATATCCTCTTCAATGAAGGTTGACCCAGAATTCAGGGAGAATTCAGGGGTCACAGGCACTGAAATCACACTGGCTCTAGCCAGAATGTTTTTGCCTGGGCCTGTTTTGTATGATCCCTGACATGAAATGGATGCTCCATAATTGTTGGAGGCCTCTCTTGTTCCAAGGATGATTAGAAAGGTAATCAGCCAAGAGAGGCTGTGATCTCCCTGGACATTCCCTGGGAGAAAGGGAAGTCTAGGGAGGTTAAGGATAGAAATGGGAACGAGGTACTGGAGGCTGGCCACTTTGACGCTCTCAGCTATATCCTGGCTCTAGCAGAAATCTCTAGGCTATTTTACTGGTTAAAGTGCAGTACCAAGAGGCAGAGTGTGGGCACCACATGCATATTTGGATCGTATTGCTTTGGCCCTGTATGCTCTTGAAAGTTTGGTGTTGAAAGAAACAGTTGCACTAAATTCTTCATATCTGTGGCAGGAATCCCGGGGTGAGCCTCACCTCTACAACACTATGTGACCTCAGTTCTTTGTACCCATAAAAGTGACTTTTTACAATTTTTTGCACATCATTTTGCTCTTGACTTTGTTTTGAGTAAGTCTGATGTCAAATGTTTAGCTCACCCTATGAATTGTACAGAACCGTATAGTTTGCATTCCAGGGCATTAAACCAACTCTCGATTTTATCATTTCCCTACTCTTGCCTCTATTTTTTCAACAATTCTTAATTTATCCTTTGGCATTGATTGCATACATTTCCGTTGACCACATTAAACCCCGAAACAAATTTTATACACTTAAACAGTGAGAAATTTGCTTCTCTCTCACAAACATAAAATCCCAGTGTAAAAGGCAGCTTAGAGACCATTCAATTCATGATTTTCTCAAAGTACAGTCCTTTTAACCACCTGCTTCAGGAAATGCCTGGGGTTCTTGTTAAAAATGCCAGACCTACTGAGTTTGGATCTTTCAAAGTAAGTCCCTGGATTCTGCAGTTTTACAACTTAATTTCCCAGGTAGTTCTTATGAACGGCACAGTCTGAGAAACTGTCGCACTATCCTCAGCCTATCTCAATGTGTGTCTGTCTATTCAGCAAGGTTCTTTAGCATCACCTTCGAAGAATTAATTGGGAAACAATTAATCCAGCTCCCTAATTTGTAGATGAGAAAATAAAGCTCACAAAGTATAAATAACTTGCTTCAGGTCATACCTGCTTTTCACACCCTTCTTCCCTCCCTGATGGTTATGTTCATGGGAAACCCAAAATTATTCCCAAAGCAAAAAGAAACTACTTGTACTGTTTCTTTTCTCGCCCAATAAAGGAGGCTCCAGCAGGACCCAGGTGGTGGTGACTTGATGAACTCATTTAGCTTTAAGCTTAGAGCAAAGGCCAGTAAAACTGAGTAAGAGTGGTAATAAGTTTCTATTACTCACTAAAGTCTATTTTCTGAGAATTAATCATTCACAGGAAAGGATAGTGCAAAACTTAACACCCATTTAGCTAGAACTTTACTTTCTTCTAAGGTAGGATTGAATTACTCAAATAAAAGGTCCTTATTAAAACAATGCTGATGTCTGAAAACATAATAAAGAGTTTAGCAGAAGATAGGATTCTTCAGATTTTATGGTTTTGCAGTAAACATGAAACTGGATTGCCTGTGAAGAGTAATGTAAGATCTGATTAAAGTTCAGATTATTGCACAAACATATGGATGTTAAATAAGTTGCATTAAAAAGAATTACTCTTGCCCTTGGCTATGCTCACACCTCCAAACAAAGTAATGTTCCTTGATGATCTCAATAAGTTACTAAACTGCCCTTAAAAATCTAATTTTGCATGAAACCCTGGAGCAAAACTTGGCAATATTAAGATGCAGATTTTCCATGGACCGGCATACACTTATTTTGAGCCCTGCGGCTGTAAGCATTCATTTGATACGCATCATAAAGCCAGCAAGCAGCCCTTTGTCAGGAACCAAGCAGTTGCCAAACATGAAACATGGAGGAACTATGGGAACTGGTTCCAGTTTTTCAATTTACAACCCGGCCCTTTCTTTTTCTGAGTTAGTCTTCTGATGATTCTGAAATGTGTTTTGAGAAGCGAAGGCAATAAATAATGACCAAGTACCTTTTAACTGTGAATTGAGATACATTCTGGAGTAGAATCTGAAAACACGTCCAAACCTGTATGTTTTTGATGCTAATGATTTATAAGTCTTCCCCAGGAGTAAACCCATAATGTATTTTCCATATATAGAGTAGAATGCCATGAGTTTTTATCACAGTAAGTCAGGGACTTTGATAAAATTCAAATAAATTAAAAAAAATTTCATTAATATACTCTCAATAAAAAGATTTGCCATATGATATAATACCTTAAATAGAATACAATATTTGAAAACATTAAATGATTACTCATAGTAATTTCAACATCATCAGTTTTTCATTTGGAAAAAATTACCAAGTTATATACATTATCTCAGTCATTTTATCTATGACTTTAAGCTTCTATCTGGCAGTATTTTGTTAACCTTTTTTTCTTACTGCTGATATCTGAAAGTGACACAATTATTTTCTTTGGAAAATGTTCAACAATTTAGCATTTTTATTGGTCAGGTCACATATTCACCTGTTTTCCACCAGTTATTTTTACTTAGTGAAGTTTTGCCAATAATCGTAAGGGGGATGGATACTCTGATAAATGTCAGTGTGTCCCCAAATATGAATACTATTATTCAAAATGATTGTGTATCTATATACCTGTCACCTAAAACTCTATGAAAATATTGAAAATTTCCTTCAGCATTTATGTGGTTGGCACGCTGGAAAATTCCAGTCTCCCAGGGGTTAACACTTCACCTTGCCTCTCCGACACACATGGCTGAGAGAAAAAGTCGAAGAGCCCAAAAGCTCTTCTGTGACCTTCAACTCATATTCAGCATCAATGGCGAACACAAATTGCTTATTGAGCTTATAATTTACATCAGAAATTATAGAGGAAAAAGTGCTTACCAATTCCAGCTTCTCCAACAATCCAGGAGAGGCGAATGAAGAGCATGACACCCCAGATATTCAGCATGCATCTTACCTGAGAATTGAAGGCACATTGAAAGGGACATGAGAGGTGAGAGAGGGACAAAACGGAGGTCTTTGCAGGGCTAGCGTTCAGATCTTGCTAACACTCCGTCTACTAGAACACTGAATGGATGACTTTCATTTGTAAACATAGGAGCTTTCTCACCAGCACACCTTTCACCCATCCAAACTTCACAGCACCGGATTTATCTTCCTCTTCTTTGCTTTCAGCTTGATCATCTCCAGGCATCCCATCACCATTAGCCATCCTGTCAGCCGAACCTGGGGCCACTGCCACATTCTGCATTTTTACAGACAGAGAAAACACAGGATATGGTCAATAAACACACAGTTGCATACAAAGTTCAGAGCCGATCAAAACAGTGGGCATATACTTTTAGACCAAAAAAAAAAAAAAAAAAAAACTGTAGACATTTTAATAACAATTAATTTTTGCCCTGGGAAGGTGAGTGATTTTAGGTACCAAGACCACAGGTGTGGTAAAGGAACCCAGGCAGTTCTACTGGTAAGAATATTACCATAGAATAAATGGCCAGAGTTGGATTTGTTTAGAACACAAAAGGAAAAAAGAGAAAAGAAGGAGCGTGATAAGAGGGTCTGAAGGTTAACCTTCCTCGTCTTATGGAGGTCCTGGCCTTCCTCCCGTTATCGTTAATGGGCATCATTTTACTGATCTAAAATAATGAGGACACAACTTCTCTACTCATGTCAGAATATCTTCAAGAAGATTCAATGAAAGAATGTAGACTTTTTATTTTATTTTATTTTTAAGAAAACATTTGAAGGCACCACATGGCTACAAGGGTGCT
>PVKM010022156.1:0-22027 GCA_004027735.1 Carollia perspicillata
GTTAATAACTGTGAGTTTGCTGTCTTTTCACTGTTCATATTTTTTTATCTTCCTTCCCTTAGATAAGTCTCTTTAACATTTTATATACTAAGGGCTTATAATAAGGGCTTGGTGATGATGAACTTGAACTTGACCCTATCTGAGAAGCACTTGATCTACCCTTCCATTCTAAATGAAAGCTTTGCTGGATAGAGCAATCTTGTATGTAGGTCTTTGCCTTTCATGACTTGGAATACTTCTTTCCAGCCCCTTCTTGTCTGCGTGGTCTCTTTAGAGAAATCAGCTGACAGTCTGATGGGAACTCCTTTGTAGGTGACTGTCCCCTCATCTCTTGCTGCTTGCTGCTTCTAGAATTCTCTCCTTCATTTTAATCTTGGCTAATGTAACTGTGATGTGCCTTGGTGTGCTCCTCCTTGGATCCACCTTCTTTGGGACTCTCTGAGCTTCCTGAACTTCCTGGAAGTCTATTTCCTTTGCCAGATTGGGGAAGTTCTCCTTTACTGTTTGTTCAAATAAGTTTTCCATTTGTTGCTCTTCCTCTTACCCTTCTGGTACTCCTATAATGTGGATGTTGGAATGTTTAAAGATGTCCTGGAGGTTCCTCAGCCTCTCCTCATTTGTTTGAATTCTTGTTTCTTCCTTCTTTTCTGTTTGGTTGGTTGTTTCTTCCTTCTGGTCAACTCCATTGATTTGAGTCCCAGTTTTCTTCCTATCACTATTGGTTCCCTGTGCATTTTCCTTCATTTCACTAATGTCACCTTCACTTGTTCATCTAATTTGTGACCAAAATCAACAAATTCTGTGAGCTTTCTGATCATTAGTGCTTTGAACTGTGCATCTGATAGGTTGGCTATCTCTTAGTCACTTAGTTGTATTATTTCTGGAGCTTTGATCTGTTCTTCTGTTTCAGCCATTTTGTTTGTCTTGTTGCACCTGTTACATACCGCAGGGTAGAGCCTTAGGTGTTCACCAGGGCAGGGTAACCCAGTCACTGGGTTGTGACGTTATATGTGGGGGTGGGGGCAGAGAGGGAACAATGGTGCTTGCTCTCCTCTCTGTTGGACCTCAGTCCCTTCTGCCACTTCCCCCAAGCAAACTGGGCCTTTCTGGTGCTGATTCCCATGTGGGTGGGCTTGTGTGCATTGTAGGGCCCTCTGGGTCTTTCCAATGAACTCTCCTGTGAGGGTGGGAGTCTTTCCCTGCACCTCAACACCCTCAGGTGTTTCCTATCAGTGTTTTGAGGCTTTATTTCCCAGCTCTGAGACCCTGGGTTACGTGGTTTGTCTCGCTCCCCAGTTATCTGCATGTGAATGTGGGTCTGCCTGTTGCCACCCCGCACCTGGGGTCTGCCAGCAGCCTCCTGCACACCCGAATTCTGCCCTCGGCTGTCTTATGTGCCCGGTGTCACTGCTTCTTGTGCTGTGATCCCTCTCCCCTTGGCCGCCGGACTCCACGCCCCCTACTGGTCTGGATGAATGTGTCTATTTCAGCTCCTTGGCTGTCCTACTTCCATACTGTTCAGTTTTCTGTCAGTTCTGCTTGTTATTTTGTTTCTAAATTTTTGTTGTCTGTATTTTGGTTGTGCGAGGAGGCACAGTGTATCTACCTACACCTCCATCTTCACTGGAAGTCCCCTCACTTCTTTACCCATTCTCCCACACACCCCCTTCCCATCTGGCAACCATGAAAGCACTCTCCATATTCATGATTCTGTCTCTGTTCTTGTTTGCTTAGTTTGTTTTATAGATTCAGTTGTTGATAGATTTGTATTTGTTGCCATTTTATTGTTCCTAGTTTTGATCTTTTTCTTAAGTAAGTCCCTTTAACATATAATATAATATGTTAATATTATAATATAATATAATATAATATAATATATTATAATATAATAAAGTCCCTTCATATAATAATGGTTTGGTGATGATGAACTCCTTTAGTTCTTTTTTTTGTCTGGGAAGCTCTTTATCTGCCTTTTAGTTCTAACCGATATCTTTGCTGGATAGAGCCGTCTTGGCTATAGGTCCCTGCTTTTCACGATTTTCAGTATTTCTTACCAATCCCTTCTAGCCTGCAAAGTTTCTTTTGAGAAATCAGCTGATAGTCTTCTGGGAACTCCCCTGTAGGTAACTAACTTTTTCTCTCTTGCTGCTTTTAAGATTCTCTTTTTATCTTTAACCTTTGGCATTTTAAATACAGTGTGTGTTGGCATCCATCTTGTTTGGGACTCTCTGTGCTGCCCGGACTTGCATGTCTATTTCCTTCATGAAATTAGAGAATTTTTCTTTCATTATTTTTTCAAATAGATTTCCAATTTCTTGCTCTTTCTCTTCTACTTCTGGCACCCCTATGATATGAATGTTGGAAAGCCTGAAGTTGTCCCAGAGGCTGCTTACATTGTCTTTGTTTTTCTTGCTTTTTTTTCTTGTTGTTGTGATTGGTTGTTTTTTTCTTCCTTATGTTCCAAATCATTGATTTATTTGTGGCTTCATCCACTCTACTGTTATTTCCCTGTAAATTGTTCTTTATTTCAACTAGTGTATCTTTCATTTCTAACTGAACCTTTTATATGCTGCTGAATTCCTCACTAAGTTTCCTGAGCATCCTTATAACCAGTGTTTTGAACTCTGCATCTGACAGATTGATTATCTCCTTTTTGGGCCATGTTTCATTTGGTCCATGTTTTTTTGTCTCCTCATTTTGGCAGCCTACCTGTGTTTGTTTCTGTGTATTAGATAGAGCTGCTGTGACTCCCTGTCTTGGTAGTGTGGCCAAATGTAATAGGTGTTCTGTAGAGTTTAGTGGCACAGCCTCCCCTGTCACCCAAGCTGGGTACTTGAGCTGTGCCCTTCATGTGAGCTGAATTTACCCTCCTCTTGTAGTTGAGCCTGATTGCTGTTGGTAGGTGAATGGGAGGGATTTACCCAGGTCATTCAGCTGCAAGGACTGGCTGGCTGTGACTATTGTCCACCATCCTCCACCCTCTGTAAAGGATCACCTGTGCCAGGGTAGGCTGGTGGTGCTCCTACGTGATCTGTAGCCATCCCCTGGATGTGTAGACTTTGGGGTTTCCTATGTGGCTCAGGCCAAGGTCAGCCCTCACCTGTGTTTTGCCTGGGACCACCTTACCTGTGCCATAAGCATTCTAATATGGTTGCTACTTGTTCTGAGCTTGAAGATTTCCAGGCAAAGCTAATTTTTTGACTCTGGGCTGGCTGCTACTCATGCCAGGCCTACTCGTGCCTTAGCAAGAGATATAGGGGCTTGGAACTGACTAAGGCTAGTTGTTGCTTATTTGATAGGATTTAGGAAGTTGTACAGTATAAGCCATGACCACCCATTCATAGGCAAAAGCAGCTTGGGGGCACCCGTAAGTTGCATCGGACTGAGTCTCTGCAAGGGCATATAGTATTAGCCAGGCTGCTGGAGTCTCAGGTATGGCACCGGCCTGTTGGCTCTGTGGCTCTGGGGAGAGGGTTCAGAAAAGGGACACTGGTCTCTACCTGCCTTTCTTTCTGGGAGAAAGCTGTCCCCTGGCCCTTGCCTTGATGCCAGACACTTCAGTTTCTCTCTGTATGCCACTGGTGCCTTTCAGGCTGCTATGCTAGTGCTGGAGCTCAGAAGGTAGTGAGTCTTAGTAAGTCCATGTGTGGGTTCTTTAAGAGGAACTGCTTGGGGCTCCAGAAGTTTCTTCCACTGACTCTACCTCCACTGGTGTTTGCTGCCAGAACTTGTAGAAACTTACCTTCCTGGCACTAGAACCCTGGGTTGGAGGCCCTGGGGTGGCACTGGCACTCCTTGCTCCCAAGATAATCCCTCCTGAAATTTTATCCACCACAAGTGTGGTGGAAAGGACCAGCTGGTTCCACATCTCCACCCTTCCTACCAGTCTGGATGGATGTGGTTGCTTTAATTCCATAGTTGTCAGACTTCCTTTCAGCTCTATTTTGGATCATTCTGAGTGATGGTTGTTCTATGTTTTAGTTGTAATTTTGATGTTGTTGTATGAGGAGGCAACACATATTTACCTATGCTGTCATCTTGACTGGAAGTCCTCATCTGTTTGAAATAAATATGTAGTCCTTTCTCTGATCTATAAAACTGTATCTGTCTGGCTGTATTTCTGACCTCAGTTCTTAGTTCTCTCCTCAGTTTTACATTGACATCTCTTGTTCATTTCAGTCTCCAGTGTATTCCCATTTTCAGGCCTTTAACTGTTCCATTTCTTCTTCCTGAAATACTATTTTTCCAGATATTTACGTGGTTCTCTTTTCCATTTCTTACCTCATTAAGGAGGTCCTTGTTAGCCATGCTATTTAAAATCCTACTCTTCTGCCTTTACCAGTGTGGCTCAGTTGGTTAGGCATCATCCAGTAAAGTGAAAAGTTGCCAGTTTGATTCCAGGTCAGGACACAGGCCTCAGTTGCAGTTGCATCCCTAGCTAGGGCACGGACAAGAAGCAAATGATTGATGTTTCTCTTTCACATCAACGTTTCTGTCTCTGTCTTTCTTCTCCCTTCCCTTCTCTTTCTAAAGAAATATATATATATATATAATTTTTTTAAATTAAAAATAATAAAATTTCACTCTTCCTACTTTCCCACTACTTTTTTCTTGGTTCTCATTAACATTTATTTATTTATTTGCTGTTGCCTCACCTCACTAAAATATAAGCATCAAGAAGATGAGGACTTGTTTTTGAGCCTTGCTAAATGTCTGGTATATACCTAGAATAGTATTCACAGTTAATGCATGCTCAGTAAATATATATTAATCAATAGAATGAAGGAGTAAGTGAAAGAATGTTACCAGATTGCAGATTGTTGCATTTGAGTCTTATTCAACTGTGTTTTCATTTTTAATGCAGTTGTCTAACCTGTGGTAGAAAATTTCTTAATATTTCATTGTGTCACAGTAAAATTAACCAAGTGAAACATGACATTTTTTGTTATTCCATAACATTTTAGTCAAGTAAGTTTTTGATATGTGGAGGGAACACCTATTTCTTTTCTAGAAAACTTTAGAGCAAGACATATGGAAGATTATGAATGAGCTTTTGTTACTTATTTTGTTAGTTATCGATATGATTATTGCATAAAGGGTCAGTCATGACAATATGGGCATGTTTAATTTTATAAACAGAGTTGAGAAACTGGTTAATTTTGTAAACCACTAAACTCATAATTTAAAATATCCACAGTATGATTTATTTAGCTATATATCCCCAAACTTCATATTTGAGACTGTGAAGTCATAAATCCAGCACTTTATCAGGAAAAGTTTCCTGCATACCAGGCAGAACTCATGGACATTCAAAAAAAAATTACTGAGTTAACACCAGTTTGTTGAAATGTGTGTGATTTACTATGGACATTCTCAGTATATTAAAAATAATATTTCCTAATGATGCCAACATAAATGGATCTCAGAACTTCTTACAAAGTCATTTATTTGTGCTATGAGATACTCAGTGGTTAAAAAGGTGGAAAATGGGAGGACTGAATTGAGTAACCATTCTGTACCAGATATTGTGTTAAGTGTAGCATGTATATTATCTTACGTCCTTGTAGATGTTTGAGAACACTATCACATTGGTTTATTTGAAAACACTGCTATGTGTTTTATGTGTGTTTTTTTAACATATTTTTCTTAAACAAGTGACACATGATCTCACTTATAAGTGGGATTTAATGAACACAATAAGCTAAGGAGCAAAACAGAATCAGAGGCATAGAAACATGAAACAGACTGACAGCTGTAAGAGGGGAACAAGGAAGTGGGGACTGATTGCAAGAAGGTGAAGGGATTAGTGGAAGAATATATATGCATGACCCATGGACACGGACAACGGTGAGAGGACTGGCTGTGGGAGTTGGGGGGTGGGCTGGGTGGAGGGTAGCAAAGCGGGAAAAATTGGGACAACTCTAATAACAGAAACAGCGTTTTTTAAATAGTTTTAAAGATAACATGTTTTGCCCTGGTTGGTGTGGCTCAGTGGATTGAGTACCAGCCTGAGAACCAAAGGGTCGCAGGTCTGATTCCCAGTCAGGGCACAGGCCTGGGTCGCTGGCGAAGTCCCCAGGAGGCAGCCTCACATTGATGTTTCTCTCCTTCTCTCTCTCCCTCCCTTCCTCTCCCTCTAAAAATAAATAAATAAAATGTAAAAAGATAAAAATAAAAGTAACATGTTTTCTTAATATTCTCAATATCTTACATATCTTTACAACTAAAATACTGTTTTCCTAGTAAATTAATTAACCTTGGGCTGTAAAAACTAGCTGCTTTCTAGACTTTACCAACAAAAGCAAATAACCATATTACTGAACTTTGTTAAGTGGCATGAATTCAAAACAGTTATCTTTATCTCCTTCCCCAATTAATTTCCCATTTATTATTATTCATTCTTTTGTTTTAGTCAGGTGTGACTTAACATTTATATTCACAACCTGCTCAAGATTTGTGAGAAAGCCACCTGTGCCTAGTGCTTAAAAACATGGTGTGATGATCTCACTTTATTTCTAAACATCCATTCATAAATAAGATATCTGATCATCCTCCTAGTTCTACCAAGACAGAAAAATAAGTGCCCTAGAAAAAGAGTGAGAGTTTTGCTGCATTGAGTATATATGAGTCCCAAAGGGATCTTTTGCCTGACTTCTGTATTAATGTTTTCCTGAAATACGTTGTAAACCTCTCTGAAAACCATAATTTCCCTGACAATGTGCAACTGGTAAAAAAGAAAAAATTAAGATATTTTGATCATAATATTTATAAATATTTGATTTGTGAATCAAATATTTGATTTTATAACTTAATATAAAGAGATTGATTTTATAACTTAAAATAAGAGATAGAAGTCTCTTACATAAAGAGATTTTTACTCACATTTGGAATTTGTGCATTATATTTTACTGTGCCTTCAAACTTTAATGCCCTGAAGAAATTTCCTGGACTGGTGTTGGTATATGTATGTGTTTGTGCGTGTGAGAGAGGGAGAGAGAAATAGAGAAAGATTGATTCCATTTTTCTAAAAACATGTTATGGTAAAATACACATAACAAAATGTACTACCTTAATCATTTTTAAGTATATAGTCCAAGGACATGAACTACTTTCACATTCATGTGTTACCATCATTACCATCCATCCACACAACTCTTCTTCATCTTTTAAAACTGAAACTCTGTATCTGTTAAACAGTAGCTCCCCATTTACCCCTAGACCTTGGCAACCACCTGTGTTTTGTCTCTGAATTTGACTACTCTGGGTACTTCATTTAAGTGGAATAGTATTCATCCTTTTGTGACTGCTTATTGCTCTTAGCACAATGTCCTCAAGGTTTATCCATGTTGTTTCATGTGTCAAATTTTCCTTCCTGTTTAAGGCTGAGTAACATTTCATTTTATGTATATTCCACATTTTGTTTATTTATTCATCCGTAGATGGATGCATGGTTTGTTTCCACATTTTGGCTCTTGCACATAATGCTGTTATGAATGTCAGTGTATAAATGGTGACAACATCTATCATAAATAAAACTTTATTATAGGCATTTCCAAAGATATATGAGAAAAGAATAACATAATGAACTCTAATGGTGCCCAATGAATGTACCATTCACTCAGTTTTAATAGTTATCAACATTTTACTGTTTTTGTTTTATCCTCCCTTCAACTTCCCTTTTTTAAGAGTTTTTAAAGCAAATTCATGAAATCATATCATTTCATTTTACATACTTAAATTTTCCTTTCTCATATAAGGATTTTTAAAAGCCTTAACCATAATACACCTACTGCGAGGTCCTTAGTTCTGTTTGTTGTTGTGTCACCTGTTACCCTGCCCAGTACATTCTCAGTTGCAGGTGTTCTGTCATTTTAGAATGCACAGTTATAGATCACATATTGCAGAAATTTTGATCTTCCTTTGACATATTCTACATCCTTTTTGTACATTTTCCCAATTTCCTTTAACATATTAATCATAATCATTTTGAAGTCCATTCTTGCTAACTCTCGTATGAGAGTCATCTCTGGTTTTGCTTCTGTTGACTTTAATCTCTAGATAATTAGTCCCTTTTCCTGCTGCTTCCCACATCTAGTAATTTTTCATCGTGCGCTAGATATTCATAGTGACGTGTTATAGAGACTCTGGATTATGCTGTTTGCTGTAGTGCTGAGACTGTTTTGGATTGACTTGATTATGCTGTAGCTTGAGTTTTGGGCTTTGTTAGGGTGGTTCTATTTTAGTTTTGCTTTTCTCCAGTGCACAGCCCTCATTCCTAGTGTCTTGTCTTCTGGAGTCTCATTTGAGTGCCTAGAATATTCACCAAGGTCTTTCCTTGTAAGCTAACTCTGGACTTCAGCATCTCATGAACACTGTGTAACCTCTAAAAAAAATTTTGTAGCTTCTATTCTCCCAGATATCTTTTCTGCTAAGCCTCCCATAGTCTTGCTTTGTACATGCTAACTGTGCAGCTGGCCGAGGTCCGAAGTGGAATTTCTCTGTTAATTTTTGATGTTCCTTTTCTGCTTCATTGTCCTTCTCTGCAATCTTGCCACCCAAAGTCTAGCTTCCTTTGTAACCCCTCTGATCTGTTTCCTCTATCCTGACCTACTTCTCTTTGGGAGGCTTCTGCTTCCCTAGGTTGTGGTTGGGGCGAATATGGGGTTCACCTCCCATGCTTTCTTTCCCTGAAGAATCATAGCCTTTCGTTGGGTATCGTTCATTGTCTGCAAACAGTCCAACTTTTATAGTTGTTTAAAGTGGGAAAGTAAATCCAGTATCATTTGCTGTTTCATGATTAAAATTAAAGTTAACAATACCATTCTTACACCCTACAAAATTAACAATATTCTTTTACTAAAAGACAGGACAGCCCTGACTGGTGTGGCTCAGTGGATTGAGTGCCTTGCAAACTGAAAGGTCGCTGGTTCAATTCTCAGTCAGGGCACACGCCTGGGTTGTGAGTCAGGTCCCCAGTTGGGGGACATGTGAGAGGCAGTTGATCTATGTATCTCTCACACATCGATGTTTCTCTCCCTTTCTCCCTCCCTTCTATTCTCTCTGAAAGTAAATAAATAAAATCTAAAAAGAAAAAAAAATAGGGCATGTTTAGCCTTCTCCAATTGTCTAAATATACCTTTCTAGTTTGTTTAAATCATGATGCAACAGAGCAGATCTTCCGCTGAGTTGATTGGTGGCTTAAATTTTTTATAATTTGCAATAACTCCTTCCTTCTCCAAATGTACCTTTTTTCTATTCCATTTATTTGATGGAGAAACTGGGTTGTCTTAATATTTTTTACATTCTAGATTAGGTCCTCATTGTATCTTTTAACATGTTTCTATAGCTCACTGTTTTTTATAAAGTGGTTTGGTTAAATACAGGTCAATTTGGGCAGAGTGAGAGCTGGAATGCTTCACAGTCTTCTTCTTATGTGATTTTAGGAGTTGTATAATGTCTGACTTCTCCACTGTTAGTGATGGATAAAGTTTTGCCCTGGCTAGTGTGGCTCAGTGGATTGAGCGGCAGCCTGTGAACCAAAGGGTTCCTGGTTTGGTTTCTGGTCAGGGCACAGGCCTAGGTTGTGGGCCAGGTGCCCAGTTGAGAGCATTTGAGAGGCAATTGATCTATGTATCTTTCACACATTGATGTTTTTCTCCCTCTCTTTCTTTCCCGTTTCCCTCTCCCTAAAAGTAAATAAACAAAATGTATTTTTTAAAAAGTTTTATAAAGTTCTTACGAAGTTTCCTATCAACCTTTGACCTAATGTTTTAGCCACTCTTATTATTTAGTTGCCTAGATATATTACTTCATTAGAAGTTGCAGAATGGTTATTTTCTAATTCTCATTTTTTCTACATTTATTAGTTATAATTCTTCTGTAAAGAACTTTGTCTATAAACTATGTAGAAGCTATAGTAGAGGCAAGATAAATGCTTGATTATTTTCCTTCATTTATTAAATTTCAAAGTAATAAATTGTCACCCTATCAATCTCCAGTTGTGACCAATTAAGTTGATTTTATTTGTCTACTTTGCAATATCATTATGAACTTAATGAATTTTGATACATTCGATATGTTTCAGTCCACTGAGTCCTTATTCTTTTAATGCTCAAATTATTCCACTTGACTCCTGTGTCTTTTCCACATGGTCCCAAGTCTTTGATAGCTTGCTTGCTTTTAGGTAAGATGTCCCAGGTTATCTTGAACATTTCCTGTCCCAGACCTAGCATCAAACATTTCTGTTAGGATTTCTGTTTCCTTCAAGTGGAAAACAGCATTTAGAAGCCCTGTGGATGCTCATTGTTGCTACTGGGTTGTCGTCACCTAGAGGCCTTTTCTGTCATCACACAGAAGTGGGGAATATGTATTTGTTATCTGAAGAAAAGTAAAAGATGAGTTTGAACTAACATTCCAACTGAAATTTAAAATGCCAGTGCTTTTAATTACCTACTCAATATTATGTACAGGGTGGGGCAAAAGTAAGTTTACAGTTGTTTGTATGGAAAGTAATATAATAATAATATAAAATAAATTGTTTTGCATACTCACAACTGTAAACCTACTTTTGTTCCACTCTGTATTTATACTTTTTCCCTTTAGCTGAAAATCGTGGTTCCAATTGACATTACCATAATTATATACTTATTATGAGGGAATGAGGGTAAGATTGGTTCAAAGCAATGCTAATATTATTACAAATATTTAGGAGGCTACTGATTCCCCTTGTCCTTAGGATATATCCCATTAAGGATGCACAGGAAATATACTGTATTTATTATTACTTAAAATATTATTTCCGGCCTATATAGTTTTATTACCCAGTGTCACTCCAACAAATTCAAATTTTAGAAATTATTTTGTTTGAATCAATTCTGAATTGTTTTGAGTTAAGACATTACTTGTTTTTCAGGTAAAGCTATAAAATCAGGTACATTCAGAAAAGACTAGCTTCTACCCCTTTTTTATTTCCCTATAAGTAACCTTTTTAAAAAGTTTTTCATGTAATATTACTCCTTTTAGAAAATAAAAACATATACATACACATGAATGTTTGTATTTTCTATTTCCAAGACAAACAAAAGCACACTAAGCATATTTTTGTACACCTTTCAGGGGTTCATGGATAGAAATCCATCTATGGGTCAAAAATTCCTGATCTGGAAGGGGAGGCACACATATTAAGAAGTCACTGTAATACAGTTGTTCACTGACGATGTAGAGATATACAGACCAAATGCCATTCAGTACAAATTATGGAGCAGTTCCTCTAGGGTAGATTAGGGAAAATTTCAGAAAAATGACCTTTGAGCTGGCTTTTAAAGAACAAGCTTGATTCGAGCCTGCAGAATATGCTAGGAATCAAGAAACATCCTCTGTACTACAAAATTAGCAACTAATCTTTGCTACTAGTATATTGGTGCAGCATGAGAAACATTTGCACTACATCAGAAAAGTCGGAATAACATTCTTTAAAGACCTTTTGGAATATATGGGATCCTGTTTCATAGGCTGCCTGGGCTGTTACTTAGTCTGGAAGTATTTCCTAAAGAAGCTATAAGAAAACAAATCCTCTTTTACACATTAATGTGATGTAAATGAACTTCGTATAAAAAGAATAGCATGATTTTTAATGAAGAAAACATTAACAGTGCTTAGTTTACAAACTCTTTTTCATGGAAAAATGAATAAAATGTTTTTTTTTAAGTTTATAGTCTTTTCTCTGGTTGATATTCCTTTGATCTATAATTACTAAGCATCAACCATATGCAGAGCTCTCTTTTGCATATGCAGTAGGAGACATAGGAAAAATAGCAATAGTTCCAGTTTAAAATTTCAAAACTAAAGTATATTTTGTTAATGTAAGTGTTTCACAAAGAAACTGTGTTTTCTCAAAACCCTCAAGGAAGAAGTTTAAGTTTTTTGGAATAGACAAGAAAATATAGTGTGCTTTTTTTAGTACCTGCAGGAAAACTCAGTAATGAATAATTCCAAATAATTCTGTATCTTGATTGCAGTGGTGGTTCCACAGACGTATACATGCGATAAAATGACATAAAAGTACATACATTGTACCCATCCCAAATTCTAGGTTTTGATTTTTTTAAAAGATTTTATTGATTTATTCTTAGTGAGAGGGAAAAGGAGGGGGGAAAGGGAGAGAAACATTGATGTGTGTGTGAGAGAAACATCGATTCATTGCCTCTCACACACACCCCAACCAAGGGTGGCCTGAAGTGCCCTGTTTGGGAATTGAACCAATGATGTTTTGCTGTGCGGGACGATGCCCAACCAACTGAGCCACACAGGTCAGAGCTGATACTGTTTGAAGACCTGTAAGATTTAACTATTGGGAGAAATTGGGTGAAGGTTACATGGGATCTCTGTGTTACCTTTGCAACTTCCTGTGAATCTATCATTATTTCAAAATAAAAAGTTTCTAAAAAAGGATTGTTACTAGTAGTGGCTGTTGTTTTGAGCATAGATTGCAGGAGTCCAAGGGCAGAAACAGGGATACTAGTTAGTAATGTTAGAAGGCTACTAACAGTAATCCGGGAGGAAGATAATGGCTCTTGGACTAGACTTTGGGGTACTGTAGTGGGATGAGGGTGGGGTAAGGAGTAGTTGAAATCTGGATCTGCTTTGAGAGTAGAGTTAATACAATTTTCCGAAGGGATTGGATTTGTGATGCGTGAGAAAGAGAATGACAACACCAAGATTTTTGGCGTGGACACCTGGAAAATGAAGAAAATGGGTAGTAGCAAGAAGCAGCAACAAGTAGAAGCTTGGTATGAGGTAGTTGGATTCTTAGCAAGGGAAACTAAATAACCCTCTTACTCTCTCGTCTGGCAGTGTGGGGCCTACAAAAGCTAGAGACAGTATGATATTAAACTATACTCTTTTTAACCTGTTACGGAGCAGCTTAATTATCTTGACCTGGTTCTTTTGGAAAGAAGAATTTGTTTGATTAACAAGAATTATCTCCACTGGTATAGAAAGAAGAAACTATAGAGAAATTTCTTCATGTAGCTTACTTGAGCTTAGCACATATGCCACTCTTCCCTGTTCCCGACCAGGTTATTTCTTCACAGTGAAAAATGAAGTTTCTGCCCTGTTGCTGACGTCCTGTCAGGGTATTTTCATTTTAAATTAGTGTTTCGGATCAGTTAGGAATTGTAGATCTGGCAGACAAAAGGAGATACTGTCTGTTTATAGTGGAACACTGATTAAGAGAAATGTTGGCTCCCCACCACCATCCTATTAATGGCATGCCTCCGACACTCCAGTGAAGCTGGGCTGGGAAGTTAAGACTGTCTGAGGTGTATTTTTACTCTTTGAAAGATTAGAATCTACATGTATCACAAGCTCTTTCTTCCTGAGTCAGATTGGAACAGAATTACAAACAGCGAATTCTAAAGCAAACTTTATACATGCCGGTGTTCTAATAGTTTTGAAACTTCAGAATTCATTTTCTCTACTTCTGATAATATGCCTCACCAGATACAGAAATCCCTTAGTGTCACTAACTTCTTTTTATTTTGTGAGAAAGAGCAGAGTTAAAAAAAGATTAAATAAATCTAGTGCCAAGTGGTTTATTATAATTGGAAAGTGTAAAGAGAATTTAGACTCCTTACTTTTGATAAGAGCTTGAAACAACAGAACCATTTTCTCCTTTTAATTGATTTATTACCTCATCTTTGTCCAGGGTGAATTGGTTGCAGTGAAGTTATGATAGAGAAAACTTAAAATTTGCCTGAGACATACAGTGGCAACTAAATAGATAAGTAGCTCATTGATAGTGAAAAAAGGAACTTAACCATGAGGGAGTTTGTGCAGCGTGGGTAATTGAAGATTGTCTAGGCTGAGGTAGAGGAGAATGTGGGCATAAAGGAAGCTAGGATCCTGGCTTCAGTGTGGGTTGTTTGGGGCTGAAGATGTGGGCGGCATCTCACCTAGTATTTTGGAGAGCCGGCTCATTGAACTGCTTGCAGAAGCAGAACAACTCTTTAGAGTTCCTTGCAGCTGGGGTTTATTTTGACAAGATTCAGAATATATTTTACTTTAAATATTGAGTAGTTCAGGAGCCACTTTGTTTCATTTGCCTTTCTGATACCCTACTATTTGTTCAAATGCTGTGAGTTGGTGTTAAGTCCAGTCTGGGCGACTGTGCTGGGTTTCTTTTCTGAAAGTAAAATATCACATTTGAGCTTGAAGAATTTTTGCTTTCTGCCTGTAGCATACACATAACATAAAACAGCTGTTTGTCTATGGGCAGCTGGAAGGCCATTTCAGGAGGGACTGAAAATGGCTGCAGGCCTCCTAGCATGCCCACGAGACTCCGTAGGTTTATACTGAAAGCAGACTAACAGCATAGGGGATAAGGGGGAGAAATAAGATGCGAAATAATCAAAGCAGAGGCTAAAGTTGGAATGACATTGAGCCATTAAGATGGTCTTGTATTTAGAAAGGAGCACAGTGCTCCCAAAGAGGAGAAAACTTGAAAGGACATCAAATACAACGGCTAAGAGAAAACATCTGATGTTTGCAGCCAACACTTCTTAAACATGATTTGTATATATTTTTTATTTTTATAACTGTAGGTACCTTTAGAAAAAAATGCTATATACTTTAAGCTGTTTTACCCACCATGCTATCATAAATACCATTTTAACCAGAACCATGTAACAGTGACAAGTGATTTATACACTCTTCAAGTGCTACAGAATCCTAAAAAAACCTTATGATGTATTAACCAAATTCTTAAGTATTCTCTGTATAATATTGCATAGACATTTTAAAAAATAGCTTTTTAAGTCTTCCAAGTTATAGGTGACAACTCTTAATCACAATTAAAGTTTATGCCCAAATCACTATTTTTTCTTTGTCACAGCACATACCAGATTTTTTCTGACTTGGCAAATCAGGAGGTGTGGATATTGGCTGTATAAACGATTTGTCCAAGGACAGCCAGTGTGTCATTGTAGAGATAAAACAGGATTGGGCTACGTTCCACCAGCTCCTGGCCTGTGTACAATTTTGAGAACTTTCCAGTCATTTTAAGAAAATAAAGTACTTAGAAAATATAAAGAGTTTTTTAAATAAATGAAAATCACTTATTTTGCAAATTACTAAATTAATCATTCTGTTGTACTTAAGATGCTCTTTGATGTGTTCTGGTAATTAGTGTTTACTGCCAGACAAATGTCTCTTGGACATTTTAATTAATGGTTGGCTTGGCCAGATGAGCTTCTGATGGTAAACCTTCATAAGGGTTTATTTTTATATTTCTCAAGAATAGCTGTCTCTTCAAAGCTCTTTCTTTAATTAGACACAGTTCAGCAAAAACATATTATTAGAATAATTAAGCCTTGGGTTAAGAGAAATAGAGGGGTCAGAGGAACAGGTACTATTGGAGAATGGCCTTTTAAAATAGAACTTAGTATTGTACACCTTATGGGTGTCCAGTTAATAGCTTATATGAAGTTACTATCTCTAGTTAGGACTTTGTGTTGTTTAAAATTCATATGACAGTTCTCTCCAGAAGCCTAAATGCACCAGAGTTTGAGCTCTTTTATCACCACCTCTAAATTCCCACAAAAAGCTGTATTCTCGTCCTCTTAATTTCTAAACTGAAGACTTCTTATATTATTTTTTCACTACTAAATTGGTAATCTTGGGTGTAATGTTCTTGAGGGAAATGTTTCAAAGGTCTTGTGTGGGGGTCATTGATAACCCTAACAATTATAACAATTCCTTTGAGGGGTTCTTCTTAATAATTTAAATGAGTTACTTATAAGACACTTTTTAAAATTACTAAATTTTTGGTCTCCAAAATTTTATGTTTTTTTGTGGTCAGAATTTAGTTTAAATTATTTGAAAATCTGCTATGAAGATGGATTGTCATTTCCCCTTCTTTATGCTTCCCTTCTATTTTTTGTTCTAAGCTCTTAGTCTTAGCAGTCATTACTAGTACATATGTTTTATCCTAGACTTCCTCTTTGTGATGAAAAAAAGATATACCTGACTGATCCTATAGATGATTGAGATGACACCAAGGCAGTTGGGTAGTACTACTAAAACAACTATTGTTGAACAATAACACACTTATTTATAGTGTTCTAATTTTCTACTTTTCTACTATCTCAGGATGCTTATGATGGCAAATGTGTCCTTTTCCCAGCTAGAGCAGCTGGTTTAAGGATAGTGCTGATGAAACTATTAGAAATTTCAAACAGAGAAAATTGCGTCATTTCTAACCCCATTAGCTGTCGTGACCTGTATATAATTTGTTGGTTATAAGAAGAACTGGATTAAGGATATGTATGTCATTGCTTCAGTATAAACCTACTACCACTGTTAGTAAAAAAGTACATAAAGAACGTATGGTACTGATTATGGGTCAATCATGTCATTTTTAAATATAGAAGATAGCTTGATTCATGGTATTACAAAGTTTATAACATGTAAATTCTTTTGCTATATACCTTAGTTAGCAACATAGCCACTGAAGTTATTCCATTTAAAGTAGTAGAAAATGCTCTTGGTTTTCTATTGATATTATCTGTAAAAATTAATAATATAGTTATAAAAATATTTGGTAAGCACAGTAAATGCAAATGTAAAGATAAAGGCATATTATTATGCATTACAGAGAATAGTCACCAAATAAAAAAGTTTTTACGTAAAATTGTAAAACTTGGAGAAAGACAAAGAGATATTAGCCTTAAGTTTATCATGACTCTGTTTTTGACTCGCCTTTTTTAGCACAGGAAATATTGCTGATACTCCAAGTGTGTATTTGCTGTGTGTATGTAAACTTTTGCAGTGGAGACATGAAAAGGAAGGCATTAAGTGTTATAATCTTTTAAAAATACCACTATATCCCTCAGAACTCTGTTTTTTAATTGTGGTAGGACAAGTGTGTTGCTATGCACCTGTATGTGTAACAGGATTTCTACTTAAAATAATTTGGGCACTGATTGCTAGTTACTTTTTATAGATACAAACCAGGACTGTAATTGTGTTGTTTTTTGTTTTTTTTTTTTTATTTCGCTTGTTTTAAGTCATTCATTTGGTGGGCCCTCTTGCTTCCATCCCTCCTGACATCTACCATTTGAAGTTATACTAGTGTCCAAAATGAGACCTGACGGTGTTCTTCTTCATCACAGACCACCTGGTGGCTCACGGTAGAATGGCAGAAAAGGAGGCCCGTCGGAAGTTCAAACAGATCGTCGCAGCTGTCTTTTTTTGTCACTGTCGGAACATTGTTCATCGTGACCTAAAAGCTGAAAATTTGCTTCTGGATGCCAATCTGAATATCAAAATAGCAGGTGAGAGGCGTGTTGAGGATGTGAAATAAGAATGAAGGAGCATTTCTTCAAGGTTCTTAAAGCAAGGGATTGTCTATTTCCGTCTGCTCAGAAAAAAAGTGTTGTCAAAATAAAGGTTTTTTGTGTGTGTTGCTTGAAAACTGATAAATTTTCAAAATACATATTGGCTGGGAGGAAAGAAGGAAAGGGGTGATATTTAAAGTTCTTATTTTGGTTGACAGGTCCCTTTTAACTGATAAGTAATAAAATGTAGAAAAAGTAGTAAGAAAAACTGCCAAAATTGTATACCCTCTCAGCTTCCCTTGAGAAGGCTGATTTATTTCACTGATAATGGAGAGCATGCTTATTCTAAAGACTTCAGTTTTATGATCATTTAGGAAGTGACTGCAGACAATATAGAAACTATAAATATGAAAATTAACCATTTTTAGAGGGGACATCTGTAATAGTGTCAAGAATAAAAATAAAGAAAAAAACAATAAAAAAGGTTTCATTTAAAGAAAAGAGACCATTTTTGTTTTCTGATGGATTTTAGCACTGCATTGTATGTTTCACATCTCCCAGATAAGAATGGAGGGAGTCTCATATAGAGTCCTGAAGTATATAGCTAGACTATAATGGCCTTAAAAAGCCAACTGAAAAGCAGTTCTGAAGATTTCCCTCTTTAATAGGGTAGGAAGTGAGAGTTCAGTCTGTACTGTATTACAGATCAAAGTACCTACGTGTACCTTTGCAGGCTGGCGATCCTTCTGTCAGTTTCTTCTGTGTAGAAAAATCTGTTCCCTTTCCAGGCTCTGCTTTTACACCCTTGGAACATTATCTTCACTTTTTATTTATCTAAGTCATGCTGACAGGTGCACTCTTATTTAAAACTCACAGAGTTCTAAGCTCTTTGAGCCCTGTACTTGCTTAGTGTATAATGTAGGAATTGATTCTTTCTTGTCTTCCATAAAATTGCATTTTTTCTTTGCTTCTCTGTCTGTTTTGTATTCCCTACCACTCTGTAAATGTTAGCAGTTCCCACAGAAGTGGGGAACACGAACAGCTGGCAATCTCAAACTGTTTTTTGTAATTACTTGTTGTAATTTCCTACTGTTACTATAACAAATTACCACAAACTTAGTGGCTTGAAACAACACAAATTTATTATCTTACAGTTCTGGAGGTCAGCAGTCTGAAATGAGTCTTATGAAGCTAAAATAAAGGTACTAGTGAACTTGTTCATTCTGAAGGTTCCAGAGAATCCATCTTTTTGCTTTTTCAGCTCTTAGCTGCTTCTGCATTCCTTGGCTTTAGCCCTTTCTCACATCACTCCACCTCTTGCTTGCTTCCAGTGTCACATCTCCCACAGCTAATATCTTCCTACTTTTTTCTTGTGAGGTCTCTCATGATTACATTGGGCCCTCCTGAATAGTCCAGGGCTTTCTCCCCATCTCAAGATCCTTAACCTAATATGTCTGCAGAAGTCCCTTTTACTGCATTGAGAATACATTCATTTACAAGGTCCATGGATTAGGACATATACATCTTTGTGGAAGCGCTGTTACCCTACTACAGATGTTATTATTGGGTTCTTTGGACTATTGTTAGGGTAGTAAGTTAAAAGAAGGACCTCTGTTTCTTTTACAGTTTTGTTCTATCCCCCAATGACAAAAGTTAAGGATTTTTTAATACTTTCTTCTTTCTTGATTGTGGATTTAGAATCATTTTGATTTGATTCAGGAAATTTCTATAGCTTTTAGGTTTGGGGTTGAGAAAGCAAATGTAAAAGCACTTGTCAGTATAATTGAAATGAGAAATTCTACTGACAAACATTTGGGTAAGGAGATTTTTCAGTGCTTTCATTTGTTAATAGTTAAAACAAACCCATGAGGTCCCAATAAGCTCTACCTGCTGATGTACAGTTACAGGCTCCTAGGGGTGCTGGCAGCTAGCCTTGGGCTCACTCTGTATCAGCACATATACTTTGGCAAGATTTTTAAATTCATTAATCCAAAGTCTGTATTTTTATTATTTGTTTTTAGAGAAAAGTAAAAAATAAATGAACACCTCTAGTTTTGTGCCCTACTATAATATTTAACATTGTCTTTGCTTATGCATTCTTTCCTACATGCCACCATTATTCAGTTTTTAAATAATTGCCTGAACTTCCTTTTTTATACATATATTAGAATTCTTATTGTCATCTGCCAAGTCTTCTTTGAACTTAATGGACCAGTGGAAGAAACATTTTTAATTGAAGCTGACTGTAGCATGACTGATTTTGGAGAGCTAGGTTGGATGGTTCTGACAGGATATGGTTAGATAAGTAGTGAAATCAACTTTTTATTCTAAAAGCTAAAAATAACTTTCAGATCTTTGATCCTGTCAGTGAGCTTACTGATGAATTACTGAATTACTGTAAATCTCAATAAAAAGGAACTGCCACCTGTGAAAGAAACACATAAGCGAGAAGAGGTCTTTTGTTTTGTTTGAAGTATTATTAGTCTTAAGCACTCATTTTAAAAAATCATTATTATATATGTTATGGTAGAAAATTTGGAATTAATAAGAATTCTGATTAGGAAATTTAAGGAATTCATGTTTTCCTTATGCCAGTGTTTATCCGAGTGGTTTGGGTGAAAAGGTTAGGCATCCTGTTCAAATGTAAAAGATAAATAAGTTCTTCTGGGAATGCTTGTGTTTATATTAATTTATTTTTATTTTTGTATGATTTAATGTGGCTGATTACATTTAATACCTGATACTGTTAAAAACTCCCTTCAAGAGAATATGTGTTTTCTGGACACGAGAAGTAAACTTCAGTTACAGGTATTGAAAAATCCAAGATCAGGTGGATCTGCTCATGTACTGATGTGCCAAGGATTTGGGGAAGTAGTCCAGGAGTTCCAGCCATGGTGGAGACACAGGCAGAAGTGCCTCACTTCTTCGCACCACCAAAAGAATTACAACAAATTTAAAAACAAAAAACAAACAACTGCCAGGTATTCAAACTTCATGGAAGTCCGACAGCCAAGGAGTTAAGGAAACATTTATCCAGGCTGCTAGGAGATGGGCAGCTGAGGTGGAGATGACACACAGCCAAGAAAGTGGCTGGTGGACTAGTTGGTCCCACATTCGTGGACCAATGAGCTGGGAAGAACCACTGGGAAGCAAGACAGACCACGGAACCCAGGGTTTCAGTGTGGGAAACTAAAGACTCAACACCCCTGGATGTAAGCATCTGCAGGAGTTGTGGCAGTGGGAGAAACTATTAGGATCACAGGAGATTGTGTGGGAGAGGCTCACGGGGTCCTAGAATGTGCACAAACCCACCCATCTGCAAATCAGCATCTGAAAGGCCAAAATCTGCTTGTGGGGAACAAGGGAAGTGATGGAAAGCGGGGTTAGAGCAGAGCCAGCAAGTGGCATTGTTCCCTCTCTGACCCCTCCCCCACAGACAGTGCCACAACACAGCAAAAGGGTTGTCCCACCCTGGACCTAAGGCTCTGTCCCTTACAACATAACAGGTGCACCAAGACAAAGAAATATGGCCCAAAAGAAAGGACAAATCAAAACTCCAGAAAAAGAACTAAGGGACGAGGAGAGAGCCAACCCATCTGATGCAGAGTTCAAAACACTGGTAATCAGGATGCTCACAGAAATTACTAAGCTAGGTTGCAAAATGAAGGAAGAAATTAAGTCTATGCAAAATGAAATAAAGGAAAATATACACGGAACCAAAGGTAAAGGGAAGGAAATGGGGACTCAAACCAAGGATTTGAAACAAAATGAAGAAATAAACATCCAACCGGAATAGAATGAAGAATCAAGAATTCAAAAAAAATGCCCTGGATGGTGTGGCTCAGTGGATTGAGTGGCAGCCAACAAACCCAGAAAATGAGCAGAGACTGAGAAAGCTCTGGGACAACTTTAAACATTCCAAGATCTGAATCATAGGGGTGCCAGAAGTAGAAGAGGAAGAGCAAGATATTGAAATTTTAATTTGATAAAACCACAATGAGATACCACTTCACATGGGTCAGAATGACCATCATAAACAAAGCAACAAACAATAAGTGTTGGAGAGGTTGTGGAGAAAAGGGAACCCTAGTTCACTGCTGGTGGGATTACAGACTGGTATAACCACTATGGAAAACAGTATGGAATTTTCTCAGAAAACTAAAAATGGATCTGCCTTTTGACCCAGCAATTGCACTGCTAGGATTATATCCTAAGAACCGTGAAACACCAATCCAAAAGAACCTATGCACCCCAATGTTCATAGCAGCACAATTTACAATAGCCAAGTGTTGGAAGCAACCTAGGTGCCCATCAGTAAATGAATGGATTAAAAAACTATGGTACATTTACACAATGGAAATCTATGTGGCAGAAAGAAAGAAGGAGCTCCTACCCTTTGCAACAGCATGGATGGAACTGGAAAGCATTATGCTAAGTGAAATAAGCCAGGTGGTGAAAGACAAATACCATATGATCTCACCTTTAACAGGAACCCAATCAACAAAACAAGCAAATATGCAAAATATAACCAAAGACAAATGAAATAGAGAACAGGCTGACAGTGACCAGAGGGGAGAGGGGAGGGAATTTCAGGGGGAAAGGGGAAGGGTTTACAGGAACAAGTATAAAGGACACATGGACAAAAACTAGTGGGGGTGGAAATGGGAGGGAGGGAGGGAGGGCTGGGGGGGGGG
>PVKM010022157.1:0-22053 GCA_004027735.1 Carollia perspicillata
GATCCTAACTCTCAAATATTAGAGCTTCTCCTCCACTGGAATGTATTTGGTTGTTTCATTTGGGCGTCGCCAGTTTCATAGAAGAGTCAGTGTTCTGTTCGGTGTAACCAGTGATCTTTAGGAGGCCGAAGAAGGTGTTTTTCACTCTAGCCTAAAAATAACACACCATGCAACTCACTTATGCTGTGCTCTCAGCATAAATTCAGAGACAAGGTAAAGACCTCTGCCAGAATATAATTTGTGTTTGAAATACTTTCACATAAAAAAGGGTAGAAACCACAGATTTCACTTAGTCTCCTCTTAATGAAGCATTTTTATTACATCTTTTTGTGGGGCAGGGACCCAAGCATTATTGATAGCCCACCTCAAGCCTCACCATCCTGTTGACGCTCTTTTATTCTAGAACAGCGAGTTGGTAAATGTGATCTGCAGTCGTCAGATGAGCAGCCTGAGGTCTGGAGGGAGCCAGTGGTTTGCCCCCTGTCTCACGACTAGTGCACGGGAGAATCGGAGAACAATCCAGGAGTGTCCACGTCCACCGCGACCTTAGTCCTCCAGCAAACCTCATTGTTTTAGCCACTGAAGCTTTCTTGACACATTGTCGCCACGTTGTGATGTTAGTTCTGGTTCACTTTGTTTAAATGCACGCACGGCAGGTGTGTCACCCAGAGGGCAGGCAGGCGCCTTGTTGAAGCTGTCGAACCTGTGTCAGACAGAGAACCTGTTGTACAGATTTCATGGGTCCCTGCGTTCTCAGCGACGTTTCCAAGTGTCCACCGCCACCAGCAAGCATTGTGTCCCTGCCAGGCCCTACAGGATAGTAATCACAGTATTGACCTCGAGAGTAATAGTAAGAATAGCAATAGCACTAATATTAATAGTATTAATTTTTATCATTCTAAAAATAGTGAATTTTTCTTGAGTGCTTATTATATGTCTTCACTATTTTGGACAGTTGATTATTGTTTAAAAAAAAGTCCAGATGAATATCATTAGGGATCTACTCCTTCCCCACGCTTTGCATCGAGGGAGATGCACACCTAGAAAGGAGGGCCTGCGCAAGCTACACAGATGGGAAGGGACAGAGCTGGTGTGCAGCCGAGCTCCCGAACTCCAGAGGCCAAGCTCATGCTCGTGTCCCTCCAGCTGCCGAGGCACGGTGCTGAGCCTTGGGTGGCTCGCGTCTCACCCTCTGCCCAACTTCCCACCGGTTTTCGTAGCTTCAACAATTCAGCTTAGCCTCTCCTGTTATGTGCTAGTTCCTCTCTTCACAATTGTCACACTTAAATGAAATCACCCCTAAAAGGTAGTCCCACTCCAAATTTCGATTTTGGAGCACCGAGCCCAGTCTGTCTTATTTGTCTCTGGAGTACAGAGTTTAGCACGATGGACAATTTGCACAACAAACTCCAAAATGCTTCACATTACAGGTACTTTCTCTACTTATTCAGAGCATCCACCTCGCAGAATGTTTATTTATCCTGTATACCAGTAGCTAACACTTATGGAGCACTTACTCTGTGTCAGATGTGGTCTTCATAGATATTCCAATTTAATCCCAAAACATCACCCATGTAATAGAGTCTTAGAAACGTAAAGCGATTTTCACAATAGCACACACTTAGTACATATTCAGGCTAGGGTGTGATCATTCATTATCGATGCACCACTCTTTCTGTTTCTGTGGCAGTAACTGCTGACATACAGGTTCCTTTGAGTTCTCCGCTGCCATGTGCTTAACGGTAACTCAAACCTCCCCCTACTTCTATTGGTCTGAAACCCTGGGGAACATTCTTTTCACTGTGACTTCATTTGCTGTTTCTTGGAGTGAGCAGAGTGCCCATGGGTTTAGTCAGCCTTCTCTTCTCATTGACCCGCAGTCGGAGAAGCAGTGCTAGGAGCCCACCGTGACTTTAACGCGAACATGAACACACATGGTAAAATGATTTGATGGGATTCACCGTAAGAGGACTGTTGTATAATTTTGGCTAAAAGAAAAAGTAATAAGCTTAATGGGAAAATACTCTCACAGATTACCTAAAATGGCCTCGGAATGGGTTAGATGAGAGTGCTTTATGGAATTGTATTTGATCAAATTGACTTTAATTCCTCTATTACAACATAGTCACACTCGATAGCATCAGCCTTGTAGAATATTAATTTACTAAAACATGGTACTATATAAACATCATTTATTAAACACTTAATATGTGTCAGATACTATCCTTGCTGGGCATTTTCTGATTTACTCCTAACAACATAGTGAGATAGAGCATGAGTGTTACCGTTTCATGCAGGAGTGAGAGGAGACGAGCAGAATGGTCGCTGAGGGAGGCCTGTGGCTTGCTCTGGGCTGCCTGGAACAGAAATAGACGGGACCACGAGCTCCCCCTTTCCTCAGGGCAGAGCTGCAGGTGCTGTCGGCACAGGAACACAGGGGCAAGACTTCGTCTTCCATAGTCCAGATCTAGGGTCAGAGCAGATTTTCTCCAGATGTACAAGGCCATTCTCCTGCAATCCCTGCAAAAGGAGAGTGGTGAGGGGAAGGGGGCAGCGTCTCTCTCCTGGGTCTGGCGGGTCCATGCTGGCAGTTCAGTGAGCCTCTGGTGACTGGGAGGGAGAACTGGAGGGCTGCACGCGACCCACCACCTGTGTGTCTCAAGTCTCCAGACACGGGGAAGAGTGAACCTGAGGGAAGTAAAGGAGCTTGTCCAGGACTACAGAGCACAGCCTGTGTGGGGTCTAAGACTTAAAATCAGATCCATCACTTTCCAAAGCCAGTGAGTGCCCTTGATGACTAGATAAATCATGCATGCATTCACCTTCAAAGTATTTTTGACACTTATTGAAAGAGAATTCTACTAGGTACTGGGTAGAGGGAGAAATTCTAAAATATTATATAGTTTTGAATAACATGGGAATTATTTTGTATATTATTTTTGCCTTCTAATGTTAGGTTTATTAACATTCCTTTCATTCTACACAGCAAAGTACAAACACAACCTTATCTAAGTTGCTACAGAGTTACAAACTCAAAACAGAAAATGTATAGTACTGACTGTACAATAAAAGCCAAAAAAGCAATGTACACATGACTAAGATAACCCACAAGACCACCATGAGTAACAGCCACAACAGGGGGTCTGTGATGACCCACAGAGCTGGCTGTCAGCTTGCTCACCATGGAGAGAGGGTGGGGAGAGAGACAGGTGGAATGTGGTGGGTATGCTTGAGTGCATGTGAAAACAGAACCATTTATGGCAACCAACATGGAGTGTTTGACCCTGAGGTCAGAAGAGGCAATGTTATAAAAATTGTACAAACTCATTGCAAAGTTTTGTAGCATGAGTGTGTGTAGTGTGTGAGGAATAAGTGATTGGTAAATTGAGATTAATGTAGGAAAAATTGCAGCAACAGATTTGGCAACTGACATTTGGGCATTCGTGGACATTTCACATGGGAGGCTGGGAGGCTAATCTGAAGAGGAGGAGGGGGTTATCCCAGTCCAGCACGGGAACGAGGATTGCCGGAGGATCAGTTTGCATTTGAGAAAGGTCATTCAGACTGAAATGCAGGGTGCAGATAGGAGGCAGCAGCTCAGTTAGGAGACTCTGGAACTCACTTGCGAAGTGACAACAGGGCCTCACACTGAAGGACAAGGGTGCAGGGGAGAAGGTTCTTTGCCTTGCATCAGGTTCAAAATATGCTGAGGCTGTCAAATCAAGAGAGCTCAGTGATTATATGTGAGGGACACTGAGTTACGAGATTTGAAGAACTCCCTGGAAGGTGGTGCCGTTTGCTGGGAGGGGGCACTGGAGAATAAATGAGTTCCAAAAGGGCGCAGGAGAGAGAATTAATTCCCTTGTTGACGCAACTGAATTCAAGTGCCTGTGAAATTGGAAGGTTGGAACTCTAAACCCTCTGGGTGGAAGATATATAATTTCAATCTATTTAAATATCATTTTTTGTTATTAAATCATAACATTTCCACTTTTGGCATTACTGTTAATAATAAAAGTATGAAGTTCTGTGTTTGAATAACTACTCGTGTCTTTGAAGAACAGAAATGCATTTCTATCATAATTAAAGCAGGTTCTTTGTACCATTTTTTAAGTGGGGTGCATTTTTGCGCCAAGCTCTCCTTGTGCTTCACACGTGTGTTCGCTGAACCTGGAGGTGGAAGCCGGTCCTGTGAACACCGCAGGGGAGGTGGCTATTGTGAGCACCACACATGCTTTTATTACCCTCTGTCCCGATGAGTTAAAGCAGTAAGTCGTTATGAAGGAGCATCAAGTGAATGGAAAATCCATATCAAAGAGGATGTTTTACTTTTATGTCAGTAAACGTGAAGTTGTTTCCTGAATAATGAGAGAAGTAGGAGCTAAGTTTTATGGGTTCAAAGGGAAAGCATGCATTTCAGATGCCTCAGCTGTAGCACTTCAGAACATGTTTACAGACCTAGACGAGGATGTAGGTGAGGAAATAACTTTTGGAAGAAAGAAAATGTTTGGTGATAAAGAAATACTACTCTACTAAATGTTCCAAAAGAAAGTAAGCAAAGGCAGGGAAAGGAAAGTATGTCTGAGATGTCCTCAGGAAGTACCAATTAAGCCACAGGAGATAATGTTTTTTAATTAGGGATGAATTGCTAAGACAGTTGCCCTCAGTAAATTTTAAGTTGCTTGTCTCTAGTTCTTATGTAAACGCCCTCATTTTGTAATCCATGAACATCCCTTCCTCATCCCCAACAGAATAAGAGCATCCAACTGCCCAGCCATACTGAACTAATTTTCATTTCTCTCATATGCCATGATTTTATGATTTTTCTAGACTAGGATGTTTGGACTATGCCTCAGGCAATTGCCATACATCCCCCTCTCCTTCTTCTACCCAGACTCAGGGGTGTCCAACCTGTGGCCCATGGGCCACTTGCAACCCAGGATGGCTTTGAATGCGGCCCAACACAAAATCGTAAATTTGCTTAAAGCATTATGGGAATTTTTGTGATTACATGTCACAGTGTATTTAATGTGTGGCCAATGTGGCCTAGAGATGCCAGAAGGTTGGACACCTGATAATCCTTTTACTTGTCACCTTTTCTCAGCGTGGAAATCACTGTTTCTGACAACTGTGATACTCCACATTTAGGTCAGAGGGCATTTCCACCGCTCCTGGGACAGCAGGTCTGCTCCTAGTCACATCATGCTCACCTTACACTCCGTCATAATCGGATGGTCCTTTCTTGTTGTTGGTAGTCTTCTGCACAAATGAAGGAGTGAAGGGAGGTGGCTGAGGGAGCCTCAGGAGGGCTTTTCCCATCTTCTCAGCGGTGGAACACAGGGAGAACTGAGTGGGAAGATTGGAAGAGAAGAAATGTACAGAAGTGTTATATTGTTTAAATGCAGACTCTAAGAGAAAATCATGGATTCTATTTTGTAAGTGGCACAAGTCAATAATTACAAAACTCACGTTAACTTTTTAAAAATAAGAATGTGCATTTTATAATGTAAAACATATTGAAAGTCGGGACTACTTACGTCATTAGATTTCAGTTTAGAAAACATATTAATAAATATGAGAACTAAATATTTGCCTGAAAAAAACAAACAAACCCCTGATAGAGCTAGGTAATAGTCTTTTGTTTTTTCAGGATGCTAATTCCTCATACCACGTATCTGGTTTGGGGCAAAAATAAAAAGCAGTAAGTCTGTTAGAGTCACTATAAAGAACAGTTATAATTGAATTCAATACCTATTTTTTAAGCTACTTTCACAAGTTAACTGCTGAAATCTCGACTCAGGTGACTTAAATGTAGTCCTTGCTCTCAGATCGTTTGTCAGCTAACACTATAGCTGAGCAAGTCCGTGTTATGTCACCATTCACAACAAGGATAGATTCTGGTCAGCCTGAAATCTAAGAGGGCAAATCCTCATTCTTTGCAAAGTTTGTAGACTGAAGGTTTTAATTTAATGATGAGTGAACTTACGTTAAAATTAAAATAAGGTTAACTATTGTCATAGCAGAAAATAAGGAAACCACAAAAAACCCATCGGAATTATGTCAAAAGAACCAACTGAGGAGGCTGTCACTGGCCAGAGATGGAAATGTTTGAGCATCAGTAAGGACAGGACCTGCAGTTTTGAAACACATTAAATATGTTAAAGCGAATGGGTTCAAAATAATACCCAAAAATCTCATTGGTCACTTCTGAGAGATATTAAGGAGCCAGCTCTTTATTTTGAAAACCAATAAGTGAAAGGAAAAAAATCAAATATTTATTCTATTTTCTTATGTAATTTATACCTCGAGGTAACCACGTAGAAGACTAGAGGGAAATTCTCTTGTAAGATATATTCCAGGTAACAAATAAAGAAAGAATAATAGAATTAGTATAAGCTCACTTTACAATCCTAAATATTGATAGACCAAGTCAATTATTAGAAAAGCCCATAAAAAGACAATTTGCTTTTCAGTACCAGTCACAGCAGAGTAGTTTTCATTGGACTGTCTTGCTGCCCATAGTGCTTATAATTCCTGGACAAAATAGCTATTTAAAACACTGCTTCAGGGCTGTGAAGTTCAACTTAAAACCAGCAGAAACTTGAGAAGACTTGATTTTTCAAAGAAGGAAAGCAAACTCCAGGAGATACACAGTTAACTGCCTCTGTCCCAAAAACACATGGCAGTTTGCAGGACATCATAATGCTTTCACTAGGCTGGGGAGACAGAGGTCAGAATTCACGGTGGCCAGAGTGGCTAGGAATTTAGATGGGGGCGCTGAAAAGCAGGGAGTCGAAGCGGGAGAGACTCAGCTCCTGCACGCATATTTCCCTGGAATCTTTGGCTGACTCCTGAGCTGACTGGCCCTAGATGAGATAGCAAAAAACACAGGGAAATCGGGAGCTGGGGGATTGAAGTTCTGAAGATTTCAGCATGTCTGTCGTGCTGAAAAGACCACCTTTGGAATTTAAGTCCAGCCAAGTTACAGAGACTTGTTAAATACCTTAGACTTTTAACTAAAAGAACCAGAAAGGCATTGCCTTAGGGAGTTTAACTAAGAGCCAGAAAGGCATTGCCTTAGGGAGTGAAGACCACATGAAGACCAGGCGTTGCGCCCTAAGGCAAAGAGCAAACCAAAACAGACCTGTCCCAACAGAGCTTGGAGCCTAGCTTTCACTGGGTCCAGGTGGTCTGCCAGCAGTTCAGCTCCCGGAGGACCCCTTCCATTTACTTCCTGCCAGAATCATCCCTCCCTCCGGAGTCTCTCCCACCCGGTCAACTCTCCTCACCTTCTACCCCCGACTAGTCCTTTCCTGACCCTAGACATTTACACAGGTGGTCATCTGTCGGCTTAAATATCACTTCCTTCAGAGGTATCATCTCCGTTCAAATCTCTCATACAACCCTGTCCTTTTTCTTCATGTCCCACTTAAAATTTGTAAGTATGTGTCTCGGCACATGGGATGAGTTGCCTCTTGTTCTTTTTCTTCAGAGCAGAGGACCCACGGGACAGACTGCGCTCACGGGTGCAACGCCAGCTCCTACTGGAGGACCTGGATTAGTACCTGTTTGTTAAATGGATGAGTTAAGAAAAATGTCTGATTAGCCACACACAGTATAAACCATAAAATTAATAAATAGATAAAAGTCACAAATTTATTATACAGTAGCAATTGATTAAAGGAGAAATATCTCTGAGATGATCATATGAGATTTTAAAGGTTTATTATTATTGAATGATAATACGAATCTCAATAAATGTTGAGGCATTTCGATACTTCCATTTGATACTCACAGCTGTGTGTGTGTGTGTGTGTACTGTGAGTGGTTGGAATTATCCTCCACATATTCCATAAGGAAATTAAGAATAAGCATGTGACCACCCCAATATTTATTACAAAACATAAGAAACAGAAATACAACTTACATCCTCCAATGACACACTCTGTTGTCCTTGACATAGTACATGTTACCACTGTCAAATCTATTTGAAAGGCTAATGTAGATGGATATTTAAGGGGCAGTGATCATATTTGTTCCCACGACCTCCTGGGGTGCTGTCACTGACCTTAACTCGGGCTATTTAAAGCTGTGATAGTAAAGTCGCCTCTTTCCTGTGGTTATATGCAGCATTTGATCCTGTGTCTTCTTCCTTTTTATTGAATTAATTTTAGTTCTTAAACTTCAGAGTCCCTTAAATCATTCTGTTCTTTTATGCCACTATGCAAAAATAGTACAACCTATTTCCTGTTGATTCCTCAAGTGCTTCGTCTCCCCGCCGTCTCTTTAAACCCAGCTCAGTAATGCAGACCTCGAGTGCCTATACATCATGCTGTTGCTTCAGTAGTTCACTGTGTAATAGTGTAACGGTGCCTTCGTCTGATTTATGTTTCTCAGAAGTCAAAACGGGACCTCTGTCTGTTCAGTAATGCATAGGTAGTGATTTTCAAATACGCAGTATGATCAGTGTTTAAGGCTGACTTCATTTTTAGGCGAGACGAGTTTGGTCCATAGCCCTCTCCAGCCATAGCAGTCTTTTTCCATTTATATTTTTGAGGTGATTTCCAAAGCATTAATAGAAGAAGACTCTAGTGTTTTTTTCTAAGCAGTCTTTCATGACCTTCAAATACAGTCAATTGTCTATTATTCAAGAATTTGTTTTCCGGATTACTCATTTTCTATTCCAACTTTTTTTATTTTAAGTTTCTTAGTCAACTGACATCACCAGTAATGTGATGATTCATAATTAAGTTTACAGAATCAGTTTCTCTCTGAAGCATCTTTCAGGGACAGGTGACTACCACCTGCACAATTTTCTGCAAGGATCGTCTACAGTATAGTAAAGAAAACATGTTTATTTTCTGTGGTACAATTTGGTATGCAGCGAGCTTATTCATTTTCAGAGGACAGGTTTCTGTCACCTTGTCCCTCTTGTCAGATAACCTTCTTGCAGTCATCGGCCCCAGGATCACTCAGGAACCTGTACTCCTGGGTGCGGCTCAGACAGAGCCCGGGATGTTGAATGTTTCTGGAGACCCCCAAGACATTCTCCTCAGTGGATTCTAACACAGCGGGACCATGGGACTCGATTTAAGAAACCATGCTTTTGGATATGATTTTCTTAGTAATTCACTTGGAGGGTGAGGGAAACATTGCTTTTTCAAATGGCAACCTCTCATAATGAGGGAAGCCTCAAACTTCTGGAGTCGGGGTAGGATGCAGGGGTGAGGGGTGGGAGATGTGAAATATGCAGAGGTAGAAAAACCGTTTGCTGCTCATGGAGGTACAGACATTTGAGATGACATTCTTCTCTGAGGCTGCGGGGATTAACTCCCCTTGTACATGTTAGAAATCCCGTGGGACCCAGTCCTGCTGCCGAAGCGAAGCTCCCTGGGGGGAAAAAGTGCTTTGTTTTTATGCACTGCTCCGTCTTCCCCTGGGTTCACGGAGAGCTCTCTATAAATACGTGCTGCGCGCAGGAGCACGGAATACACCTCAGCAGTACCACTTCTGACACAGTTCCCTGGGAGAAACTCGAATATTTTCTGTTGGAAAATGCTGCATTCCACAGAAGATTGTATTTCTGAATCACGCAAGGAAAGTAGACCCTGCCTCTTTCCTGGGGTCACAGGGAGAATTTGATACAAGAGCAGGGCCCACAATCTTTGTGAGTCTCTTCTTTCTTTGATTCCTGCTATAAATGAGACAATTTGAGATGGAGGTATTCACTGAGGAGGATTCAGGTCACCGACAATTGCCATGGTGAGTCAGCTCAGGCGTTCGCTGACAGGCAGAGAAAAAGCCACAGAACCCACAGATGGTTCGGAATCATTCTTGCTGTCTAACCTGGCAGTGACATTGATAATTGACCGTTACTTGTGCGCTTCAAAAACTGATTATTTTTAAAGAGGCCACTTTAAAAAAACGAGTACACCAAATATATTTATGAAACTTTCCTGTGCCTCCTTCCTTGCCCCGTGTTCTAATAATAAATAATGGCATTGTCGTTAGTAGTAGCTAACAGTCATTGAATTCTAATTATGTGCCAACAACTCTTCCAAAAATTATGCACATACCCATTTATTCAGCAATCCTATGAAGAGTATACTGTGTTTATTCCCATGTTCCAGATGAGAAAACAGAGCAAAGAGGTTGGGTAACTTGCTGTGGCAGAGACAGAGGTGACAGAGTCATGCCCTGTCACCTGCAGATGTGTTGCATCCTGTCATGGGCACATTGCAGATGCGATCGAAGTCAAGATTGTGAGATGGGGAGATTACCCTGGATGACCCAGGTGGGCCCACCGTCAGCACAAGGGTCCTCAGAGAGAGGCGAGAGGATCAAAGTCAGAGAAGGAGATGTGACCGTGGCAGGATAATGTGCCGCTTGTTACTGGGGAATTCGAGTCCGTGCGCCCACATGGCGAAACCGGGTATGACAGGGCCGTATTAGCATTGACCATAACCCAACCATTAGAAATATACCTCAGGTAACAAGCATATTAATGAACAAACTTGCAATGAGAAAAATAACTTTCCTTTCAATTGGTAACACGTACACGGTAACATGTCCACGCCTCCGTCTTTGGACTATATAGGTCTTCTATTGTTACAAATTTTGTTAACTTCCAGTTTCTCAGTTTTCCTGTAGTCAGTTTTCTGAGACCTCTACCTTCTCCTATTTATACAACTAAACTGTGTACAAAAGATTCTTTTCCCAAAAGTATTTGACAAAAGACAGGAATAAATATATTATTGACTATTAATTTAAATATAATATTATTTTGGATACTTAATATAGTGTTTTTAAGTAAATAACTATTTGAGTTAGATTAATTTTATTAATGGTATATACTCAGATCTCCTATTGGTTAGATTTAATGTAAAGAAATATTAAAATCATCTGAACTTTTTCTTTTGTGAGAATGTTTTGCTTTGGCAGTGCTCTGTTAAGAGTTCAAAATCTGAAAATCTTTGTGGAATAGTGAAAATATATTCACTATTACCAGTGATGGCTAAGACTTGAAATATTTTTTTCCCAATGATCGAAACACACTTTTTAAGTTAGTAGTGTTAAAAGTAAAATTTAAAAAAGATGTAAAAACATGACTCTCATTCAAATACAGAATGTATTGGATTCATTAGCGAAGGCATCAGAAGGACGGTAAGGCTGGTCCAGAGAAAGCTCAAGAGGCCCAGTGCGCACAGGAATCCGAGAAAGAGCGCTGGGTCACTGCTCCCGGGGTGGCACACAAATGGTCAATGGCCGTGAGCGCAGTAAAAACCACAGCCTTTGGGGCTGTATTTTCTATCAGACAGAAGCCATTTGAATCTCCACTGGGAAAAAATATCTACAAATTAACATGTTACTTAACAGACTGTGGCCCTAATCAGCAATGAATAGTAAAATCAGGCATTTATTAATTTTGGAATTAAATAATCTTTAGACAGGGAGCTGTTAAAAATTGCTTAGTATGACATTAAAAGATGTGGAGTTCTGCCTTTGATTTATTTTCTAGTTTCTCCAATTTTTCTTAATAGTGGTAAAATCACTTTCAAGAGACTCTCTACCTGTCTCTCCCACCAACATTCTTTGAATGTCAAATGCTCATGATGATACATTGATTTCAAATTCTCTCTCTCTCTCTCTTAAAAGATTACTTATTTTTTCAGATAGTTTCAGGTTTGTATATCCTCAACTTTATGTGTCATAACCTAGTGTTTTATGATTATTGTTTGAAATTGTATGGCTTTTACATATCAGATATATTTTATAAATATCTTTTAATAACAGTGACTTATATTAGAGCCATTCTATCAAAAGTCATACTGTTAGGAATCAGCTGAATATTTTTTCTTTTATGAGAATCCTTATGTATGTGTATGTGGAAATATATATATTTCAGAAGGTATCTAGCCATGTGATATTCTATATAGGACAGTGACCCCACAGTTCCCTTCCTAGTAGGCACCTTGGGACCTCACACAGTTCTCCCAGTCACCATCAGCTATCCCATTGTATTTTCCTGAATTTTATGGATGTTCTGAAATCTCTTCCCTTTCAAAGGTGATTTTAGTTTTGGGAAAAGCCAGAAATTGTAGGGTGCCAAATCTGGGCTGTAGGAGGTCCAAGACACTTGGGTGATTTGCTGTCTCACCAAAAAACTCTGCAGGAGGCATGATGCATGAGTGGGCATGTTGTCCTGGTGAAGCTGCCCCTCACCAGTTGCCCATAGCTGCAGCCTTCTGCATCATCCAAATAGTTTCCAGGGAGGAATATTCAAGTTCATCACACAATCCGATGCAGATTTGTTCTACTCACTCAGTCATTTTGAATGTTATAGCCACACAGTACACATGCTCACTCAACGGGGTCTACCACCCCCACTAACTAGTACAGTGAAGTCACCACTGTTCACGCATGCACATTCCAATCCACTCTCCTTGGCTGCTGGGTTACATCGATGTCATGCAAACTGTTCTTGTCATGTTAACACTGGCTGCACTTTTCCCAGACAAACCTCATACATATTGCATGTGTGTAATTCTGTGCTGAAAAGGTGCTCACGTGCTGAATTACATTTACTTTCCCCCCCCCGAAGGGTGTTGTTCACGTGCATGCGTGTCTGTGCTGTGATTGTAACCAGTTTGTCAGTTCCCCTACTCCACTGCTTTCTGGCTTCCATGTCCCCTTTTTCAAGGCCAGCCCCCCTGTCCTACTTCCTTCTTCAGAGAGAGAAATTGCCGGCTGTCCCTGTAGTTCCCCAGCAATCCTCAGAGCTTCCTTCCCGACGATGAGGAGAGAATGTCTTGGGAGGGTGTCCACGCTTCTTGGAATGAAGTGTCCTAAGAATAATTCTCATCAGTGAGGATAAGAATGGGTCTTAAGGACCATGGAGAGCAGAAGATTACTGATTATGGCCTGCTTTAGTGCCAGATTTCTAGATCTGAGAACCGAGTTGCCCCAACTACCATAGCTGAAGTGATCCCAGTCTTCCTTCAGCCTTGACCAGACTGCCTGTTTTAGTCTGTAATCCTTTATGAACCTGTTTATTTGGTAGTTACTGTCCATCTTCACTGAATGTGAGCCCTGTAAGTGATGGGCTATGTTTGTGTCGACCACTCTTTTTATCAAGCATCCATCGCAGTGCCTCAGATGTCATGAACTGAGTAAATATTTGTTGAACAAATGCATCAAATCAGTGAGTGTTATACCTGTGAATTAAGAAGGAAACAGGTAAGAGAGAAAATGGCAAATGGCTTCAGTTTGAGACACTAAACAATAAACCATTGCTTCAGGCCTCACTTGTTGGATGTGGTTTTTACCATTCCGTATTACCGATGGGAATGGTCCAGGCACAACAGCTTTAGGTGCCACGAAAGGTTCGTATGACCATTCTAGTGCAATAGTAACAATAGTGAGGAAGGTAAGAAAACAAAAGAAATAATAGGCTAAACGAACACAGATGAAACCTTTCCTGGAAAAAAATCCTCTTGATAGCTAATTCCAAAAATAGACTTTATCTAAAATAAAATCATTATTATGATGGTTGCCTTTAAGCGATACATTGACTCAGAGATAACTGCAGTGCTCCAAATGTGTCTGCATTTAAAGTCTGTGTTACTGGAATTTTCCTTAATTTATTGTAATCTAATGATCATAGAACACATGATTTGTATTTGACACAGAGTTATGTTTTTACCATGTACATTTATTCAGCTATATAACAAGGAATAATTGTTTGGTCAACATTTTTCTTTCTACAGAATGCAATGTTTATTCATGTGCACTTACTGAATTCTTTATAAGCACATTAGCAAGATGTGGGGAAAAAAATCAAACCTCTGAAATTTCAAAAGATAGCTGTATAAAGTAGCCGAAAAAATTTAGGGGATGGTGAATACAAATGATTCACATTAAATATTATGGATAATGTGAACGAAATGTATATTTGGGTATATAAGTAATTATAGTAGTTTTTTCAAATGAAATAAAACAAGTAAACTGTAATGTCATTTCTTTGACTGGGAGAAGTCAGCTAGCCCTTTGAAAAATAGCTTCATCTTTTATTGGGTTTTCTTAACCTCTTCATTTATTACATAAATGTGTTCTCAAGGATAATTGCTTTTAAAAAAAATCTTTGACTTGTGAAATGTAGAAAACACTGCTAGGCTTCTTGAGTGTTATCAGTTCTTCTTTGTGTTTCTTGTTCAGGGTGCAGCTGATTTTGACAGATGAACTGTTATGCTGCTGCTATAACATGACATCTTTTTTCAGATGAGCTGAGCAAAAGTGATCTTGACAATGAGTAGATAAGACACTGTCAGAAAGCTGAAAAAACATGTCAATGTCACAGTTATGACACAAATGCAACAGAACAGCCCTTATAATATCATTAAGTGAATGTCTGTTTAACGATGCCCTTGAGGGGGCAGACAATAGCACTGCTCTTAAATGCTATTACTTAACCACAAAAAATAATAAAACAAAGCACAGAGGTCAGTTTAATATTTATTTGAAGTGGCATTTGATGAGTCTAGTGTGTGTGTATGTATTTGTAGGTGGAATTCCTTTATATATGGCATATATGAAAGAATTTTGAGATATCAAAACTGCTTTTTCAGGAGCTAAAAAAATTATTTAACTTCAGCATTTGAAGAACACCATTAAAATATTGATTGTAGAGTATGCAAAGTGGTCTTATGGATATTGATTATTATCACTTTTCTGATTTTCTTTTTTTATGGAATGGGAAAGAACAGACTTTAATAATATAAGAGAAAATTAGAAGTATATTTTAAAATGAATTTTGTTAAAAGATTAGTAGAGACTAAAACAGAATTAATACCGGGTATCAAGAGGGAATTAGACGTGTGGTGGTGTTATTTTCCTTTATTATGACTGACCTGGAGCTGAACTATACATGTATGTGTGTATGTATAAGGCTTTCTCTATACATAGGCATTTAAAATGCTTAATGAAAAGCATATTTATTCTAGAACGACTTTTACTGTTTTTGTCTCTAGGATCAGAGGTGGTTGATCTGGATGGAAGAAGTTCTCTCCTCTACAGATTTGATCAAAAATCCCTGAGCCCAATAAAGGATATTATTTCTTTGAAATTTAAAACCATGCAGAGTGATGGGATTCTCCTCCACAGGGAAGGGCAAAACGGAGATCACGTCACACTGGAATTAAGAAGAGGAAAACTGTTTTTACTTATTAATTCAGGTAAAGCTATTTGGTGAAAACCTTGAAAATCTGGTCATTTAGATATCACTTCAGTAACTTTATGTGTTCATACCTTATCTTGTAAAAATTACGGTGCTTTATTTCCAGACTCGGGGCATATGTATAAATATAATATACACACCAGTGTTATACTTTAATTTAAAGTGGTTCCTGTTTTGCAGATTGTGTAAGCCCTTCATTCAGTGAATTTTTTACATAGTGCCAGTAGGGCCTACAAAGCTGTTTCCTCACATCATGAAGAAAGAGATGGGCCATTGACAAATATTAAGGTGGTAAAAATAATGAGGTTGCAGTGAAGTACAGTTTATATTGACAAGGAGCATGTGATGGGTCATACTGAAAGACATTAACGGTAGAAGAACTTGCAGTAAGGTGGGGAGGATATCATATTCAAACTTCAGGAAAACCTACACTAGTGTTTTGGATGCAATGCCTGGAAGGAGATTGTAATGATTATGAAAGATGCTGCCTCATGACAGGGAAACTTCTTTTTGTTAGACTGGGAATAATGGCACTACTTTGTTTTCTCTCTTCTAAGGTGATGCTAAACTGCCCTCTCCTCACGCCCTGGTCAATCTCACCCTGGGCAGCCTGCTGGATGACCAGCACTGGCACTCGGTGCTCATCCAGCTCTCGGGCCGGCAAGTCAACTTCACCGTGGATGAGCACCGGCATCACTTCCACGCCCAGGGAGAGTTCAGCTACCTGGAGCTTGAGTATGAGGTGTGACGGTTCTGTTTCCATCGATGCAGTCTTTAGGATATGTGTGTGGGTTAGCCCAGGAAGGGAAAGTAGACTGTTGAGGACCCCACTTGCAGGGGAACCAGAGTCCTAGTGAGGTGTCGCCCCAACGTGATGTGGCTCCCATAGCAGATTTGGGCATATTCTACTTAGGCTTCATCTTTCTCACAATATGTTCATTTATTAGTATAGAGAGAGATCATCCTTTTTACCTGAAATGTGTAAACACAGAATATCACGTGTGAAATTTCCAAAAAGAGGTCTCATCACCACAAGCAAATTCAAACTGTGTTGCATGGCGTTTCTTTGTTATACGGCACCCCACACAGTGTAGATTTATTAGGAGGAGAGAGCAGCGAATAGATTAATTAATTCGTTAACAATCAGTGCAAATGCATAAATATCACTGCGTGCTAGAGATGTATAAAATAAAATGTGATTGTAATGTTACATTATTAAACAGATCAAGATTTACTAGGAATAGAAAAATGTTCATATTCATCAACCAATAAATATCAAATCTAGGTGTGATTAGCAACTAGTAAGACTTATTGAACTCTAATGCAAATGGAAACTAAATGCATTTAAATTTGTATACATTTGTTTTAAAATCTGTATCTTAATTTTTTAATATGTCTCCATTTGAAATGAACAGTATGGCAGTGTGGGTGATGACAACTGATCTATGCGATGATTGCAGCTATAGTTGCTAATCATAACTATTTAAGCAGATTGTCTGAAAATCACTAAACAATATTATTGATGCTATTTTTCTTTCTAAGATCAGCTTTGGAGGGATTTCAGCACCTGGGAAATCAGTGTCATTCTCGCATAAGAATTTTAATGGGTGTTTAGAAAATCTCTATTATAATGGAATGGATATCATTGATTTGGCCAAGCGACAAAAACCACAGGTCATCATTATGGTAAGAGAGTCTTCATTTGAAGGAAGACTTTTCTTCTGCTGTTTAATCTCCTTAGTAAGATATTCCCTGAAAAGCTCTCCAAACAAGCCTGCTGCATTCTTGGAATCAGATAACATCCATGTAAACTTGTATTTTGCCATGGTCATTCATAACAAATGAAAGAAACTAATAGGCTGTTACAACATTGCAGACAGATCTGCCAATCTGTCCCAATAGTAGTGTTGGTCAGGCTGCATTGTATTCTAATTCTACATAAATGCAGCACAATTTGAAGGTAACTGTGTTTATTGGTCAGGGTTCAGTTGGGAGAGCAGCACCACTGAGAGTGTTATGAGCAAGGCATCTGTTTCAGGACTTGGAGTTTAACCGTCAGGGGAGCTGGAAGGTGGAGGCCTGCTCTCGGAAAGGAGGGCCGTGAAGGATGAGCTGGACCCAGCCTCTGGGGTCGTCCTTCCCTGTGCTCCATCACACACACAAGAGCGGCGGACAAGGGCCAACGTTTTGCTTCTAACTCAGATAACATGCCAGCTCCCCTTTTGGCTAACTTTTCACCAGAACCTGGCAAGGGGACTCTGATAATGTGGTTTCCAGCTTTCCCAGCTTGATGATCAAAAAGTGCACACTCATATCCATTTGAATATGTTTCTTTAATCATTTAAAATTTAATGATGTAAATGTAAGCTCATGTTGTATATGCAAATCCTAAAGCACCTCATAGGAATATTTATTGTTTACAAAATATTTTATTCCTAATTCACTATGTGAATTGATAGTATTTATATGAGTATAACACCCAGCAAAACTTTTAAATAGTTATTTTTTATAATTGGGACAGTGATTTAAAAGGAAAATAAAGTCTTACAGGTGTGTGTGTGTGTGCGTGTGTGTGTGAGATTGGCAAAGTGAGTTTCCAGAAACTGCTCACACAACTAACACCCACTTTTCATTGGTAAGAAGATTTGCTATCTGTATTTGGAAAATTTATTAAAGCTTATTTTCAGGAAAAATAAAAACATTTGTCTTCATTTCTGAAGCATATTAAGGAATATGCTTCATTCTTTCTAAATAAAGTTTTTAGAAATCTTTAAATATATATTTTACTCTAACAGCAAAATAATTTTTCATAGACAGTATTTAAAAAAATAATACAATTTAATATATCCTGAAGATCTATTTTAAAACCATTAAATGAAAAATAATACATGTAAATCTGACGACAAAGGCATAACGATAAGAAAAAACCAAAAATAGTTAAAAAGGGAGTGTCAGTAGTATGTTGTACATGATAGTGTCCAATATAAAATCTACAGGAAAAAAGGAAAAATTAAAAAAGGCAGAGAATCTGTAGACCATTCGGAGGACAGCAAGTCCAAATGATCAACAAGTTCATGAACAATGCTCAGATTTCACTATCAGTCAGGTGAGTGAAAGAGAAATAAGACTGATCTATGACTTTGACATTTTTGTCACTGAGTTTGTATGAATTTAGAAGGTCTGTAATACCTAATTCTGCCAAGAATGTGGGGAGAAGGTTATCCCCACTTGTTCCTGGTGGAAGTGTGGGGTATTTTAACTTTTTTCTTTTTTTTCTATTTTTACTTTTTGAAACAGAAGCTGGAAATACTTGCTAAAACATTTCAAACATGTAGGCACCTATAGTTCTGTATTTAGAACCTTCTTCACAGTCACTCGTGACAGCATTGTTGGGAGACAAGAAGTCTGCAGACCAAGTTCATGTTAACAGGAAAACAATTGAGTAAAACTTGGAACATCCGCATAATAAAATTTTATGCAATCAGTAAAAAGAAGGAATTAGCCTTATGTCAGATAACTCAAAATTATTTCCACAAGATATACTTTAGTGGCAAAATCGTGATGCAGTATATGGCTCCTATTTCTGTAAACCAAATAATGTCCAGTGTTAGGTGCGTCAACATGCATTTAAGTGTGTGTGTGTACACATAATCAAACATGTAACTGAAACTATTTACATATGATTCGATAGGAACAGAGAAAATATGATAAAGTATGGAAGGGTAAACAGTAGCTCATTAATATTGGTTATCTTATGGGACAGATTAGAAGCCACAGGCAGCAAAGAGGTAAAGTGAGAGAAAAGGGAAAGCCAAGTAAAAGACAAAAACAAGGAGTTGGCTTAGATAAATTTTTTTTGAGTCCAGTTACATCGAGCTAGATGGCTTTGGGAAGGCTGAGAGACGGGCGGGGAAGCATGTGTCCGATCACGATCACTGCATCTGAAGAACCTTTAAGATGTGTGGCAAGGAGTCGAATTTTCATGTTGATAGCAATTCGTTGTTTTAAATCGAGGCTCACTTGAGATTGATAAGTAGCCTTTGTGAATATTTCAGTTGCTATTACTGATGTGATGTGACTCATTCTTAAAGCTTTTTCTTTGACTTTATTCTCAGGGAAACGTGTCGTTTTCTTGTTCACAACCACAGTCTGTGCCTGTGACTTTCCTCGGCCCCAGGAGCTACTTAGCACTGCCAGGCCCTTCCGGGGAGGATGAGGTTTCCGCTGCTTTCCAGTTTCGAACCTGGAATAACGCAGGGCTTCTGCTCTTCGGTGAACTTCCACTGCTTTCAGGGGGTCTCCTTCTCTTTCTCAATGATGGAAAACTCAAGCTGAATGTCTACCGGCCGGGGAAATTATCCAGTGACATCACGGCAGGTAATCAGTGCATTCCCGTGGGCAAGGCGTGTGCTTCTGAACGATTCTCTCTCTGCCCCTTGTCCATGACATTGTATGCATAACCAAAAATTAATATTTGTTTAGTAAATGAATACTTGAGGTAATAAGATTATCAGTACTCTTCCTTAGAGGAACTTGATTCTAATTTCCTTTCAAATATGGCTCCACACCAGCAGTTTTTATTAACCCAAACGATACTTAAGGGGCAGTAGAAATTTCCTTCTATGACCCCCTTGCCCACTCCAGATAAATCAACATATGCCCAGGAAATGTGTTTGGGTAAGAAAGTGAAAGACTGTGAAATGGACCCCGAAGTTTGCTGGATGTCTTCAGTGGAACACTAGGCTTTGTCTAACACAGCTGTTAGTCTTCCCTGGTCTGCGAGAGAAAGGGGGGTCTTTCTTGGATCTATATGTATATCTCTGTATTAGTGGTGAAAAACCTAAATCCTGAGTCAAAGTCACTGTACTTGCGGATGTGTTCTGTACAGGGAGGATGGAAAGATTTATGCAAAGGTCCTCGTTTGGACACCAAAAGGAATTCTCTCTACTTCTAGGCAATACGGTATCATTTTAATGATTTCAAGTAATATAATTAAGGAGACTATATGAGTGTCTGGAAAATTAATGTCTAATTTAGGTCAGTGCTTTGGGTAAAGGATATTTTTGTCTCTTCATTAAAATTATATAGATTATGACAAGGAATCTCCATCACATTTTCATACATGTGGAATAACATTTCAGCCAAGCAACTGGAGGTCACATTGGGGTAAATTGCTACATCAGGTTAATAAATGATCTTTAAAAAAAATTTAAGGATGCCAGTGTATTACTTCTCTATATTAACTATATCCAAAATTAATAGCTTATGACTTGGAGAGGACAAAACGTTTGAATATAATCGGAAACTAAATATAAGAAAGATAAGTATACAAATTGATACACAAATGTGTAGTCTTTCTATATCTTTTTTGTTGGTCATCTGTCACTGCAATTTAAATGTGGGAACTGAAAGTTCAATATTAATTATAATTCTTGAGAGGTACTATGCTGTGACTTTTTAATGTAATACTCAAAATGTGGTAGGTTTGCAGGCTTGACAAAGGAAATAAATCAGTGTTAGATTAATAATTAGTTGGTTCCCTAAATTGAGGGCCTAAAAAATGTAAGCCTGCTGTTAATACGTAGTTTATTGTGATTTATTTGACATCTTCAGAAGTGGTTCTATTCAGAGCCTAATTTTCAACATTTTAAAGAAACTGCTTCTGGAAATGTTACTGTAGTAAGCCCCATGGAGCTAGTTCATTCCTAAACACTTTGGAGGCTTGTATATTTAATAAATCAGTAGGTGTAAGTCTATAAAGAATACCACGAATGATTTGAAAATCTCTAAATTAATGTTTAGACCCATGTACAATATAATCTATTATTATATCATCTGACTTGGTAAGATTGTTTCCTAGCTAACAGTGAGCCTAGACTAAATATGATTGTTGATATAAAAAATTGCTACACTTCAGATAGCACAACTAGGCCTTTGCTTACCAGCTCTCCTACCCCATTTTCCAGTTTATTTTAAAATATTAATTTTTATACATTATAAAAATATACAAACTTGCTAGTTTAAGTGTGTTTGAAAGGAGACTATCTAAATGGTAGTTGGATGAGTGGTCAGTTTGTTCTGTCATAGGGAAAGACTTCCCACCTATGTTTCACATGTACAATTTTCAGTAATGAAGTTAGTTGTCAGGATGTATTATAATGAGTCTTAAAAAAGAATCAATTACTTACTGGTAGATTAGAATCATATTACATTAAATCTTTACATTATAAAAGGATGGCTTGATTTTTCTCAGCTACTGGAGACGTAAATTGCTAATTTTTTATGTCTTAAAAACTCAGAAGTTTTATCTTTTACATTAGAATAAAAATTAAATTGTGTTTAGGAAGAACTGAATTTTGCGTGTCTGACTTTTCAGGCTACATTTTTAATTGATGTACAGCTTTTCAAATTCTCATTTGGAATTCTTTGGAAATACTATACAACCTATACCACTTTTGAAATATAAAAGCTATTACTCGAAATCATAAAGCATATTAGCAGTACCGTAAAAATCCCTCATGACACAAAATACTTTCAATCTTTGTCACTTTTGTAGATATCATCGATCTCTGAGTATTGACCTTGTATCTTGCTCCTGTGCTCAGTTCATTCATTAGGTCGTGTCGTTTTGTGGTGGAGCCTATTGGGTGTTCTGTGTGTAATATCATGTCATCTGCAAATAATGACAGTTTTACTTCCTCCTTTCCAATTTGGATGCCTTTTATTTCTTTTTGTCTGACCGCTGTGGCCAGGACTTCCAGTACTATGTTGAACAACCGTAGTGAAAGTGGGCACCCTTGTCTTGTTCCTGGTCTTAGGGG